>SJYC01141787.1:0-14109 GCA_006408675.1 Madoqua kirkii
CCTCCGTTCACCCTGGCCACGTTCTTTGTGACTTTCCACATTTCTCTTTCCACCGTTCACCTTCCACCAGTTGTCTTTTTCTCCCATCTGCCTTCTCCCTTCTTATTCCTTTCATTTTGTTGTTGTTGCCCTTCTCTACAAAGTCTCTAGGTAGTGTTCAGTAGTTTCAGAACAGCAGATTATATTCCAGGAACAAATGAATTACCCTTTGGTTTGTCTAAAGAGTAGAACTTTCTTTTTCCTTTGGTGGCTATGAGGGAAGTGTTTGTTCTGGTTTCTCAAAGCCTTCCCCAGCCACAGCAGTCTCATGGATTGGAGTATTTTTCCGCCAGCTCTACAAGTCATACTATGAAAGTTACCATGTTAAAGTGTACAATTCAGTGGTTTTTAATATAGTCACAGAATTGTGCAACCATCACTATTTTAGAACATTTTTGTCACCCTCCCCAAAGAAACCCCTTTAGCAATCAGTCTCCCTTTAAGCCCTGCTTAAGTGAAAGTGAGTGAAAGTGAAGTCACTCAGTTGTGTCTGACTCTTTGCGACCCGTGGACTGTAGCCCATCAGGCTCCTCTGTCCATGGGATTCTCCAGGTAAGAATACTGGAGTGGGTTGCCATTTCCTTCTCCAGGGGATCTTCCCAACTCAGGGATTGAACCCGGGTCTTCCGTGTTGCAGGCAGACACTTTAACCTCTGAGCCACCAGGGAAGCTTAGTCCTAGGTAACCACATATCTGCTTTCTGTGGACAGAGGGGCGTCCTGAGGGCCCTGTCTCCAGTCCCTTCCCTGTGATAAGAGAAGTCATGGACAGTGGCCTTTCTGATTTTTGCCCGTTTTGCCTCAATAACTTGGAGATGAGTGTGCCCTGTATTCCAGTTCCTATTCTATAGGCTCCACAGTCGGACTTTGCAGAGCCTCCCTTTCTGATGTCTGACTCCCTGCAACCTTGTTGTCAGATGATGGCATCCCCTTTGCCTCGGAGCCCTGGTAATGGGAAAGCCCAAGACTGGAAGCTTCCTTAAGGCAGGGACTTGGAGACCCCAGCTCTGAGCCCAGGGCATGCCTGCCACATGGGAGATGCTCAGTGTTGACTAAATAAGTGAACTTATGCACTGATATTAACAAAGATGAATGCCATTGTGTGTGTGTGTTTTCTTTAAATAACCCAACTTTGGAATCATTTTTTAAAATTTTATTTTATTTCTAATTTTATTTTTACTTTATTCTACATTACAATACTGTATTGGTTTTGCCATACATTTACATGAATCAGCCACAGGTGTACACGATCTCCCAGTGCCAAAGCCCTTAAAATAGCATGTAAAGCTGTTGTCAGAACAAATTTGAAATGTATGTCATTCTGTGTACTGTTGAGACATGGGTGCTTTTCTCTCAGCCATTTTGTGTATTGTTTTGTGAGTCTGGTGCTCTGTCTGTTTGATGGGGGAAAAACAGAAGGTTTAGAGGATACAGTTAGACTAATGCTATAGACAGACTCCATGTAGCTAGTGCTCTACTCCATGTAGCTGCTTTGGTTCTTTTAAGCATTGTTCTCCTTTATCTGAGGATGAGCATCTGGTAAGGAATGCTTTGCCATTGAGGACATGGCATGTTGTGCATTCAGAAAGTAAGTGGTATTGAGAGATTCTATCTCAAACTCCTCTGAGAACTGTAACAGGGGGCCTGGTGTCCAAGTTGAGAAGGTGTCGATAAAACAGTAATGGGGGGAGTGCAGGAGTTCAGGGCATTTTGAAGCTCAGCACATGTTCGCATCTTCTAAAACTGATGAAGACTCCAAAGTGAAACCTGTAGGATCATGTGGTTTTAATGTTGTCCTGCAATAAGATATGAAAAGCCACACACTAAGGAGCACAATATTGAAAACTGCTTTGAGCTTGCAAACCCCGCTATCTCAGCTGTCCCGGCAACTTTCAAAACATGATAAGCAGGAATGCAGCAGTTCCAAAGACATGTGCTCGCTCTTAAGCAAACGCCTCAAATGCTCCTAATTTGTACCAGAGACCTTATCAAAGGCCTTGGCAAAACTTCCAGTTTGGCAATTATGAGTATTAGTTGAGCTTAACCTCTGAGGCGTGGGGTAGGGGTGGGGAATGAGTATTTCATGCAACTCTCATCAAGTCAAGTGGACAGAGAGTGGAAAAGGAATTGAGAAGCAAAGGAGCAGGAATTTGAGAGGACCTTCTTTTTTGAGCCACCAGAACTTTCCCTCCAAGAGCACTGTCCCCACTGGGCAGGCTGTGAGAGCTCATAATTTAGGAATAACAACGTTAACTCCATCGGTGAACACTTGGCTTTGTGTTAAGCTTTGGATTGTCGCTGCTCCCACCCTTAGGCTCCATTTAGGAGCCTGATAATGCTAGGAATCAAGCCTTTCTAAAGAAATTGCTTTCATTGTTCATTCTTATTAAAGACTTTTTAACAGTCCAGAAGACAAATTTTGTGTTAGGAAAATAAGTGCCGCATATCTGGGTGTCTGTGACCTTGAAGTAATGACTGGTTTTCTTAGAATTAGGATCTGTATTTCTTGAGAAGCTTTTAAGTAGATTGTAAAAGAGCAGGTCAGAGGAATATTTTCAGAGATGCAAAGTATCTATAACTTTGCAGATACAATGGTCAGCAACAAGAATTTTGAAATAACTCCATCTTCCTCAGGAAGGCTGAACAAATAGTGTTTATCAGTAAATGGAGGCCACAGCTGTTTTTCTCTAACATGTGACAGGGGAATAAAAATCTTTCACTATATGTTGGCATTTAGAAAAATGTAATTTGCTTTTTGGGGAGTGGGGAGTGTGTGTGTGTGCATGTGTGTGTGAGGAGGGGGAACACATTTTCCTTTATACCATGTGTTTCAATCTTTATTCATTTGCAGAAAATGCAAGAAACGGGAAGAATTTTGAAAGAACTAGTAAGTTAGCTGTTACTGTTGAACCAGAAACCACATTTGCTGATACTTTCTCCATGAACATCTGAGAGTTTTGGTTGTCAGGAGCAGTGCTGAAGCTGACTGACTATGGAGGTGGGGGTCACTGGTCACAAGTAGGGGTAGATGACTCGGAAGAGGGGGACCCGAGTGTTAAGCTTGAGAGTGGTTCAGGAGGTTTCATTCCAGAAAATGAACACCAGCATGTTATGATTGCCCTTAATTTATGCCCTTAGGGCCTCCTTAAAAAACAAAAAGACGTAAATTGAACAGCAAAAGTTGGGCTTCGTGGAGACTCCTCAAACTGTTGAGCCAGGGTCTGGATAGAGTGGCTTGGTATTGGCCTTGGATGTTGAGGGATGGAGGTGCTTATTTAGGGTAGGTGGCCTCATTCATTGCTTTGAAAGCACCTGCAGCCCTTGGCTTAATCTTAGAATGACTTTTAGAATGTCCTGGAAAGCAAATTATCTTGGGGCCTCAGTTTCTGTTGGGTCAGTGAATTGCCTCTCCCTGTGAGAAACCTTGTAACTCATATAATGGCCTCAGGGTTTTCTTATATTTATATGAACCAATTTGGAAAAAGAGAAATCAACTCAAGCTTGTTTTTTTTTTTCTATCAAAGAAAGGGTATGCCCATTAAAGACAAACTTTATGTATGAAGATGGCTTTATTTATATTTAGAAATGATGGCTGCAGGCTTCTCTTTGACTTTATTTAGATTCCAAAACCTGAGCATGTTTCAGCACTGGGGTCAGGAGGACACTGACACTTCTCCGCAAAAGACAGTAGTGATTTGAGTAAAGCAGAAGTTCGAGTAATATGTGTGTGTGCGAGAGAGAGAGTTTTTAGTCCTGCAACTGAAAGTTCTTTAAAATAATAACACCGTGATTCAAAGGACTGCATATTTGCCTGAAGAATATCAGTGAGTATGAGTTGCTTCTTAGCAATTTTCGTAGTTCTGCCCTGTCCTGTTTGTTGTGGGGGTCATGACAGACTCTGAGAGAAGAGATATTGAGGCTAGTTCAGGCCTGGAAGTCAAGAATAAAGTAGGCTTTTAATGAACAGTTTCAAAATTTGCCATAGTTTCCAATTACATTTATTATTTGAACACGAAGATGGCTTAGGACTTTTAAGAAAAATGATATTCATAAAACACACTGAAGGGGAACTTGCTGAAAGATTAATTTCATATATGTGTGTACACACACACAGCAGCTAAATTGGGATGCCACAGCTTGATGAATTTTTCAAATATTTTAGCAAAGGTTTCAGAGCACTCATGAAACAAGTTAAGGATTGCTTGTCATAGCTAATAAAGTTTGCTTGGATCTCACTTAATTTTTCTGCTTCACTTCACAAAGTAATTGAAACTTCCTTTTTGCTTTAAGACCCCCGCCCCCTGCCCCAAGAGCTAGTCTTAAAAGAACCTCTCTTTTGGTTAGCAATTCTATGGAATTTTTCTGAATGTAGGACTAGGTCCTTAAATAGTTATTGAGCTAGTGGTCATTCAGTCCTCGAAAGGGCAATTAGTTAAATCTGTAAGTGGCTTCTGGAGGCTGAAGAACATCCAAGGAGGAAAAAATGGCTTATTACAACGGGAGCATTTAAAGCATTTCTTGGGTAAGACTTGGAAGTATGACCCAAGTCGGAAAGTGGAGAAGGAACTGTCCACCTGGACAATGAAGGTATGAAGAAAGGATCTCCGAGCAACCTGAAGAATTAGGTATGGGAACTCTGAATTGATGCAGATGAGTCCAGTTGCTGAGCTTTCCCAGTGTCCAGCCTCTGCTTGTTGGCTTCTTTATTTCAAGTGGTTCTCTAGAAAATTGCTTTTTTCCATCAAATAAACCAACCCAGAACCCTTAACCAACTCTTGCAAAATAGCCTCTCCCTCCCTCCCTCCCTTCCACCCCTGGTTTGTTTTGGGTTGACAGTAAAAGACAAGACAGATTGTTAACTTTACCAGAAAATTTGTGGGGCGGCTGGGCGGGGGGCAGTGCTGCAGACAGGTTTTGCTGCTGTAGCTGTGAGGTGAACAAAAACCTCAGATTGCATGTCCCATATTCTCAGGGCGAGAACACTTATTTTGGGAGCAATGTGGGTGGGTTTTGAGGCACTTTTCTGTTTTTGTTTTAAAGCATTTGGTAAGAAGACACTTGACTTTGAAATTTTATTTTCATATGTACTGGCTTGAGAACTCTGACCTCCCACCTCTGCTCGATACACCTTGTCAGCTTTCATTTTTAACTAAGTAATCAACTGGTTGACATAACTTGCTTATTTTAAAAGCAATCATATGGGAGTAATTTGGCCTTTTTTTTTTTATCAAGTCGAGTGTTAATTATTTTGATCTGCCTCTTGAATGGTGGGTTGTTAATAGTAATATTAGTCACAGCTGGGCTGTGAGTGCTTGATTCCAGATTCCTTGGTTGAATGTTTCATAGGTCACTAAACAATTTTATGATGAAAATGATTTATTTAAAGCCTAATTCTTGACCTCTCTTTTCCCCCAGTGCCTTAGGATAATTAAATGCTCAGTACTGTACCTCTAGTTACTTGCTGTTCAAGAATTCCTCATTTCAGTGTTCATATCATATGCAGAAGGAATTATGTATCCCAGAAGGAAAGCTTTGTAAATACTGAGCTGTTTAATTCAATTTAAATTCATTTAGGAGAGACTAGTACCATGGATGGAGTGACTGCATTATAGTTCACTGTGCAAACGGACTTCCTGGTGGCTCAGAGGTTAAAGCGTCTGCCTGCAGTGCAGGAGACCTGGGTTTGATCCCTGGCTCGGGAAGATCCCCTGGAGAAGGAAATGGCAACCCACTCCAATATTCTTGCCTGGAGAATCCCATGGATAGAGGAGCCTGGTGGGCTACAGTCCACAGGGTCGAAAAGAGTCGGACACAACTGAGCGACTTCACCTTACCTCACCTCACCTCACCTCATGCAAACGAAGCATTTGGAAAAAAAATTGACATTCTGACTAGGTTTCTTGTCATTCATAATAGTATATTAGGTTTCTTAGCTCAAATGGTCTAATGTGTATACATTTAATATCATTTAAGGCAGACTCTGGTTATCTCATGTAAGTGACACTGGCTCTGTGAGAACTATAACTTCACAGAAATATAAGAAAAAACAGGAACTAGGGTCAAAAGCCCCACAGGGTATAAAAAGGTTGTAACCTTTCTCAGAGGAGGCAAACTTAACTGATAAACTAGTTTTTGAAGAGCACTTTATTCCATGAAGGAATGTAGAAACAGGACTGTAAGCAAACATATAGCAGTAGTAAAGGTTACATCAGTTGTATGTCCTGCTTTGGGGAAAGATTAAAGGATATAGTTTTATGTAAAATTATTTTATTATAAGTAGGCTAAAAATGTCCTGTTTTTGCATATCAAAAAGGTACAGGTCTTCCTCAACTTAACAATAAATTGAAAATGGATTTAATGCACCTAACCTACAGAGCATCATAGCTTAGCCTAGTCTACCTTAAACATGCTCAGAGCACTTAAAAATAGCCTACAGCTGGGCAAAATCATCTAGCACAAAGCCTATTTTATGATAGTGCTGGAAAAATCATGTAGTTTATTAAATACTGTCCCCAAAGTGGAAAACAGAATGGTGGTCTGGGTACAGTGGTTTATGGATGGTTTCCCGCGTGAATGCCTGGCTGACGAGAGCTTCAGTGGCAGCCACTGCCCAGCATCAGCTACCGCATATCCCTAGCCCAGGAAAAGATCAACATTCAAAGTTTGAAGTGTGGTTTCAAGTAGAAGAATGGTAAGTTGAACCACTGTGAGTTGGGAATGGTCTTTACTGTATTTTATGACATCTTGCACTTGTTCATCTATGTATAAGTAGGATTTGGGCTTCCCTGGTGGCTCAGATGGTAAAGAATCTGCCTACAGTGCAGGAGACCCTGGTTGGATCTCTGGGTCAGCAAGATCCTCTGGAGAAGGGAATGGCTACTCACTCCAGTATTCTTGCCTGGAGAATTCCATGGACAGAGGAGCCTGGTGGTCTGCAGTCCCTGGGTTGCAAAGAGTCGGACACGACTGAGCAACTAAGCACACATAAGTAGGATTTTCACTTGGATGTGAGCAAAATCAAGAAGCCGTGTCAAAGTCTAAAGATCCAATATTTTTTTTTTCTTGCCACATCAGTTCCCCAGACCAGAGCTCGAACCCCTGCCTCCTGCATTGGAAGCGCAGAGTCTTAACCACTAGCTTGCCATGGAAGTTTGCTCTTATATTCCTTAATATTGAAGTAATGTTGTCAATATTTTCTTAGACTGCAAAATTACCATCTTGAAGATCTTGTGAATGAAGCTCTAAGTGAATCAGTAAAGTCTTTAGATGATAAGTAATGAGAGGACAAAAGATGTTGAAACGTGAATACTTTTCTTAACAGTGCTTTTGTGAAATGACATTCCGTTACACTTTGTGGTGGCTGGAAAGAATGTGATGTATTCAACATGGATGTTGGAAATTCTGTAAAATATGCTGCATCACTGGCCCTGGGGCTTC
Organism: Madoqua kirkii; assembly: GCA_006408675.1. NCBI lineage: Eukaryota > Metazoa > Chordata > Mammalia > Artiodactyla > Bovidae > Madoqua > Madoqua kirkii. Next base: position 7,476 of record SJYC01141787.1, read on the forward strand.
CAGGCGGCCCAGTGGTAAAGAACGCCTGCGATTCAGGAGATGCTGGTTCGATCCCTGAGCCAGGACGATGTCCTGGAGAACGAAATGGCAACCTGTTCCAGTATTCTTGCCTGGAAAATCCCATGGACAGAGGAGCCTGGTGGGCTACAGTCCATGGGGTGGTAAAGAGTCAGACATGACTTAGTGACTGAGCATGCACACATCCTTATCAAAGGGTTTGGTTTGACCATTCAGATAATTGAGATTGAAGGATGGTTTGGCCATCCAGATAATTGAGATAATTGAGATTAAATTAAGACTTCAGATGCTGCCAGGAAAAGTAATAGCATATACATTTCATCCCCAGTTCCTTTTCAAGATGATTCACAGTTGGAAGATAGACAGCATGGAGTTTAACCACTAGGCATTTTTTTTACCCCCTTTATTTGAAAATCTCAGCAAGTACTTTACTTGAAATATTAGAAGTGAGAGAGGGGCTCATTTTTCCAGTTTGCCCAGCACAGTCCATCCAGGTTGTGGGCTCTCAAGTGTCTTCCTCCCACCATAGTGCTTCTGCCTGGCATATGCAACTGCCTTCCTCCAGGGCTTGCCAGTGTTTTTGTTTTTGAAATGACCAATAAAGGGAGTCTTTTCTTCTTTGTGAATCTCTTTCCAGGGAACAACAAAGAACAGCAAAGAAGTGCTCTTTGCGTTTTATTTGTGCATTAAAAAAATGGTTAAGATAGCATAGGGTGAAACTATGAATTATGGTTTTGTGCCCAGTGATCAAATATCCTCAGCCTAGCAAACACCATAATACCCAAGTTGTACAGAAATATCTAAACAGTGCAGAGAAGGTGTTTTTTGGATCAGATTTATGTGTTTATTATGATGGCATGTAGTTTAGTGGACTTCGAGCTGGGAGACTGACTTCCTGGCTACACTGGATGACCTTGGATAAGTCACTTAATCCCTCTGTGCTTTAGGTCCCTTTTCTATTTCTTGAGGCTTAACAAGGCTACAGAAATCCTCTTCTGGGGTTGCAGGAGTGAACTGCGGGCTTCTAGGAGATGTATTCACTCACTCAGCCTTGTGTCTCACTTGCTAAAACAGGAGAGGTCATGGAGGGCTTTATAAAGGGCTTTAAAGTGCCTTCAGCTCTAACCCTTGCCCCAAGCAGAATGCGGAAAGTTCCCCGGACAGGAATGTGCAACCTAAGTGCAGTGGGAGGTAAGAGGGCCTGGAACTGGCCTGCCTGCAGGACTATTTTTAGTTCTGGGGCACTAGGGTGGGTCAGCTCCTTTTCCAGGGCAGTGTTTTAAACTAGAGCCTTGAGTGGCAGGCCCCTCTGGGGAAGCTTTAAATTGGGCCAGGATGGGGTCCCAGTCCAGCCCTGGCTGACGACAGGAAAACAGTTTGGTCGGCAGTGGTAGGGCAATTACAAGTTATTTACAAGTAGAGGATCTCAGTTGAGAAACCTGGATTACCTTAGAGCAGTCGGAAAGTGCTTCTTAAGCAGTGTGGCACAAAGAGAATAGGGCAAGGAGTAAGGACAGACCCACAGATCCCCATGTTTTAAAAGCACCTTCGTTCATTGAGTCCAGATTCGGACCATCTCAGCCTGCTTTCTGTGGAGCCCTGTCCCCTTGGAGTTCATTGTCAGAGAGCTTCACCTGTGGACCTTTATGGTCATGGGCACAGGTTACGTTCATCCTGCTGACTGTCAGTGGTGATTAGAACATTTTTAAGGCTTTTCTTACCTTAATCAATTGCAAGCGATTTGGCCTCGATTCTTTTCAATATTAAATAGAGAAAGACCATAGTATATTAGACCTGGAGCTAGCCCAAGACTTAGTTTGTTGCTTGGACACAGTTTATGAAGTTGGTCCTAGGGACTTACCACTGTCCTGCTAGGCTGGCAGTGAGAGTAGATTAGTCTGGCAGTGGTCCTGGGAAGAATGTTTTGCTTTAGTTTACTACCGTTTAACTCATCACTGCGTTTCAGTCCTCTACCCTTTGATAGAATGGGAATCATTTTCTGTTTGTCTGTGGTAGAAGTTTAAAATTCATTTCCAAAGCACAAGCCTGCAAAGGGGCTCCATTTATTTGTCTAGAAATGTCCCCCCATTAGCCTTGGCAGGCCTCCAGCCTTGCAGACGTAATGGACCAAAACTCTGCTAGTTCCCAGATTTTGGCATTCATACATTGGAATGTACAAACTGAACCACCCCCACAGAGGTAGACAAAACTGTAGTCTCATAATTTACAAAAATACAGCTACTCTGTTTGGCCTGCTACTATATGCAGAATGTAGAAGTTGCCTTTAAACTCAGAGAAGTGGGCTTAGAGAAGAGAAAGTACACTAGAGAAGGAATTCAAAGTGATCAGGAGATCTACCTAAGAACCTCTAAGGACTTCTGTTGACTAAGAAATCAGAGGTTTAGTTTGAAGGCTGTTCAGCCCTCCTATTCATTCACACATTTATTGAGAACTCAGCCAGGTACTGTGGCCCTAAGGACACTCAGGAGAATAAAAGAAACTTGACTGTGAGAGGAGCATTAAGTCTAGGAGCTCATTGGGGGCCGATGTTCCTCAGCTCTGCCCTCCACTGGAAGTCCCTGGGTACCCCGGAGAAGCAGAATCGTGGGAACATAAGATCTTAGAGCTCTTTCGAATGTTAGAGCCAGAGGGGAGGTCAAAAGTCATTTAACATATGAGATCATTGAGACTAACACACCCAGTTACTTGCCACACTTCACCCAGCTGCCTTGTTGCAGAGTCAGTTCGAGGACAAGGCTGCTCATCTTTACTGCTCTTTAAATGATACTGTGCTACTGGTGCTCACTTTTTGGCCTCAATAGAACTTGGGAGACTTATAAATCCATAGGTGTTTGGGAATGTCTCTTAAGACCAACAGGTTGGGAACCACTGAACTGAACCATTGAAAACGTGTGTGTGCTTTAATGTAATGATAACGTTTGGTGCTCTGGTCTTGGAACTTCATGTTATGATCTGAAATGCTTTTAAACTTGAGTCACCTCAGTGCATACCTGATCCATGCGTGCCTTCATTACATACTTTTGACCTGAAATACATAAAGCTAATAAGGACTTGAGAAGACTGCTCTGATAGCATGTAAACACTTGGAGGGCTGATGAATGTCCTGCTGTATCCTTGCTGTCCAGCTCTTAGGGATTGCTTCTTAACATTTCATCAGCCAGTCATTTGCTGTTTCTGATCTTACTGTCTAAAAAGCACACCCTGTAACCTAACATCCAGTACAGGATGTTGCTCCATCTTTTTGCAGGGAAAAAGCATGTGAAACAGCTGCAACTATTTAAGAAAGATGAGTAATGCAGAAAATAGTGCATATTTGCAGGTTTTAACGGACTTGTTTCCTTTTCTAACAAAAAATAAAGGAAAATAATTAGTCTGTAGGTTTGGAAGACTTTTGAAAATAAAATCATTCTAACTTTGGTTTATTAACTGATGGAAATTCTTAAGACTTTCATGTTCTGAAGAGATTTACCACTCAGTGTTTCTATTGAACATCAGAATAAAAATGGAGTAATTTGAGTATGAGAGATCAGTAAGTCAGAGGATATTCTGGCAAGAAACCTCAAATTCAACAGGCTTTCCAACAGATGGTTTTGACATGGAAGCTTGGTAGGATATTGTTATAACTGCAATGGAAATGGAAATGAATGGGGTGGGTTGGTGGAATAATCCGTACTAGACTCCAAGCTCCTTTAGGGCAGAGAGTATGCTCATTTTTTTTCCTCACCATCTGGCACCATGCCTGACATATACTGGGTCCCCAATAAATGTTCATTGAGTGACTAGAGAAAGAAAACTGGTGGAGATAGGTACAGCAAGCAAGGTAGTGGTGAATGACTAATAATACCGGGATAAAAAGGGGAAGTTTTAAAAATTAGGTGGAAGCCACAGGTTGTATCTATAGGCAGTCACCAAAACTACAGTTGAAATAGAATGAAAGATTAAGAAAAAACAAATTGGGGTGTAGAAAAAATAACTTATTTGTCTTTGGGGCTAAAATTCTGCAGCTGTGATCAGGGAAAAAGCTCAGCCCAGCAGCCTGAGTAATGAATAAAAAGAATTTTTCAGAATGAAAAGAAATCAACAAGCTCTGTGACTCTCCACTGCAAGGCCAATTGCTGCCTCCAAGCATCTTTAAGAATGACATTTTACTCACCAAGCCATTCTCCTCTAAAATGAATTGATAATGTTTGCCTTAGTAGTAGCTCTTGTTGGAGAATGAGACTGCCTTAAATTTCTTACTCAGGTTTTAGCTGTGTCAGAAGCAGTGGATATTCTTAGATTTTCAACAGCATTCATATCTGGATATCTTTGGGATAATTTGTTGTGTTCTGATCCGAAAAGCTGATTATGTGTTCCTTTTACCATTTCTGAAAGATGTGATTCACATGAGAGTTATTAAAAAACGAGGAGAGTGTTATCTGATTCTTATTTACTATTTCATTCCAGTTTTACAAGTGTGTGTGTGTGTGTGTGTGTGTGTGTGTATGGAAGTTCAGAATGCTCTGGCTAAATTCTAGGATGAAAACAGGAAGTAGTGACTATATTTAAGTGTTTTCTTATTTGAGGGATTAAAACCCATGTTTTGGAGTTTGTTTTGGTCATCACTCCCAATTTAAATGGCATTGTTGTTTTCTGGTGGCCAGAGCAGCTTGTGGAGACCAATAACTTGTGTTAAACTTGTATGTGAGGCCATTTCGGATGGTATTCTTAACTCTTAAGATGTCTCTGGGTGGCATTCAGCATACTCTTTGGCCTACCTGACTGAGTCAGTAATTCCACTCCTAGGTATACTTAAGAGAAATGAAGCCTTTGGGGCAGAAAAAAGAAAAACGTGGAAATTTAGGGATTACTGAGATTTTAGTGTTGTAAAGATGGCTTCCTATTTAATGTTTGTATCCAGTATCAAAAGAAAAACCTAATATGTTTGTGACAACACTATCCACAGTTGGTTGTCACCAGGTGGAAGCAACCCAAATGTCCACCAACTGATGAATGCAGAAACAAAATACAGGCCTGCCTCAGTTGATTGTGCTTTACTTTATTACACTTCACTGATACTTGGGTATTTGGGTTTTTTTTTTTTTTAACACAAATTGAAGGTTTGTGGCAATCCCACATGTTGATTAATCTGTCAGTGCCGTTCTCTTGACATTAGTTGCTGACTCCATGTCTCTTGTCACATTTCGGTAATTCTTACAATATTTCAAACTTTATATTTGTTATGGTCAGTAGTCTTTGTTACTATTGGTTCTGGCATTTTTTAGCAGTAAAGTCTTTTAAAATTAAGGTCTGTACTAAAGAAGGAATGTAAAATTAAGGCATAGTACAGTGTAAACATGGGGTTCCTGGTGGCTCAGGCGGTAATTCAGTTCATTGTGGTGGTCTGGCACCAAACCTGCAGTATTTCTGAGATATTCTTCTTTGCTCTATCCATACAATGAAATACTATATAGCTACAAAGAGGAATGACACACTGATACATGTTACAGCACACATGAACCTTGAAATCTTCATGCTTTGTGAGAAAAGCCAGTATAGAACGACTGTATATCGTATGATTTCTTCCATATGAAATGTCCAGAATAGGTAGATCCATAGAGTCAGAAAACAGATGACTGTTTGCCTGGGGCTGATGTGTGTAGGCAATTGGTGGAGGAGAGTGATAGTGACTGCTAATAGGCATGAGATTTCTCTTGGGGGCAAGGGATATGTTTTAGAATTAGATAATTGTGATGGTTGCAAAACTCTATGAACATACCAGAACCCAGTGAATTGTACACTTTAAATGGGCAAAGTGTATAAAGTTGGTGGGGTGGGTGTGGGAGGAAGCATGTTAGTGTCATTTCTGATGTCTAGTTCTCAAATGGGATTCAAGAATTACAGCCTGGACCATAGGAGGCCAGAGTTCTGCTACTGCTGTTCTTGTGGTACAGAGTCTTATTTACTTATAGCCAGGTGTGTATCTTTTCATGTTTGCTTGTTTGTTTCACAACTCGGTAGTCAGAGTGTTCAGTACAACACTCTTAGTACTGTCAGACTATGTTGATAATATATTTTACATTAGTATTTGGTATAATTTTATCATAATCTCTTGATTTAGTCCTTCCACCTACCATTTCCTTTTGGCAATTATAACTTTATTTACTCAGACAATATGGTTATTTCATATGTAAATAAGTTCAATGAGAACAATTGCTCCTTTCCATACACAATAGATATCCTAGGATATTGCTTTTCTTGCTCTGATTTACTGAGCCGCTGTGATTATGTCTAGACTGATCTATCTTACTGCACATGGCACCAGTTCCTTTTTGTCGTGGCAGAGTCGTATTCTATGGTGCACGTTATGACTCCTTTTTCCATTCATGTGTCCGTGTACATCTTGTTTCCTCCCTTGTCTTGGCTTATAGACATCCTGTTCCAGTGTCCTTCTGGGTGCTTTGGTTATTTAAATTCTGATGCCTCTGCATTTATTCTTAGGAATGGACTGCCAGATCATGTGGCAGCTCTATTTTTGACTTTAAAAGCCACTTCCCTATTAGTTTGTGTAGTGACAGTGACCAATTACATCCCACCAGTTTAAAAAAAAAAAAAA
>SJYC01141788.1:0-49387 GCA_006408675.1 Madoqua kirkii
ACTGCAGCCATGAAATTAAAAGACACTTACTCCTTGGAAGAAAAGTTATGACCAACCTAGACAGCATATTCAAAAGCAGAGACATTACTTTGCCAACTAAGGTCCGTCTAGTCAAGGCTATGGTTTTTCCTGTGGTCATGTATGGATGTGAGAGTTGGACTGTGAAGAAGGCTGAGTGCCGAAGAATTGATGCTTTTGAACTGTGGTGTTGGAGAAGACTCTTGAGAGTCCCTTGGACTGCAAGAAGATCCAACCAGTCCATTTTGAAGGAGATCAGCCCTGGGATGTCTTTGGAAGGAAGGATGCTAAAGCTGAAACTCCAGTACTTTGGCCACCTCATGCGAAGAGTTGACTCATTGGAAAAGACTCTGATGCTGGGAAAGATTGGAGGCAGGAGGAGAAGAGGACGACCGAGGATGAGGTGGCTGGATGGCATCACTGACTCGATGAACGTTAGTCTGAGTGAACTCCGGGAGTTGGTAATGGACAGGGAGGGCTGGCGTGCTGTGATTTATGGGGTCACGAAGAGTCGGACACGACTGAGCGACTGAACTGAACTGAACTGAACTGAACTGATGGTTGTATTACCAAGGAAGACCATTTTACATTTGTGCCAGTGTCCCATCATCCAGGGGGCCCACAGCAAGCCTCCACTGTATGTATCTTTGATTTTGGACAGTATCCAAACCAAAAAGCAGCAATACTCAAATACAGAGCTTATGTTTCATGTAGGAAGCAAGACAATATGGCAATATTTAGTCAGAATGAGCGTGTCAAATGGTTTTTCTCTAACATTAAAAAGAAAAACATTGGGGGTGGCTTTTATTTTGTCCTGGTGAAGAAAAAGTGGAGTCACTCCTCACTCCTCCTGAAAATAGCTCTAGCTTAAGAATCCTAAAATGTAAGTTGTAGTCCCACTCTGCCACTAACTAGCTATGTGACCTTGGAAAATTTACTGCACTTCTTTGGGCCTCGATTCTCCATCTATAAAATGACAAGCATATGTTTTCAAACAGCACACCATAACTCATCAGTTGGTTGTATGTATATAAATTGGATTGAAATATAAAATTTATTTCTCAATGTATTCTTGGATTTAAAAAGTTGAAATATCACTGGTCTAGACCTATGCTATCCAATACAGTAACCAGGTGCAGCTGCCTACATTTAAATTAACTCAAGTAAAACACAGCTGAAAATTAAGTTAGTTGCATTAGCCACATTTCAAGCACTCAACAGCCACATGTGCTAGTGGCTACCATACTGGACAGCACAGTTGTAGAATAGTTTTGTCACCACAGTTCTATTACCATCCTATTCTAACAGTGTTTCTATGATTCTACTGGAGGTGACGGTAGGTGGGTTTTTAGGAGGAGTACTCTAAGCTCTTAGGAAAGAAGATAGGTTCACTTGTCTCTTTCTTATTCTGTGTGAATTTCTAAATACATGAGCCAGCAATTGTTAAGTTCCATACTTGGTTCTGTGAGAAATACAGAGGAAACATCCTTATACACATTCACTAAATATTAAATGAACAAGGAAGGCATCATAAAGTCATAATCTAGTTAAACGCATGAACCTTAGGTAAAAGGAAAGAGCTAAAAATAAAAGGTAATATACATAGGCAAGTGTTGATAATAACTAAGTACTGTCGAAATTCAGAAATGGGGGAAGTCCCTGAGTATTAGAGTCATCAGGGAAGATTTCAAGGAGGATGTAGGATGTAAACTGGTCCCTAAATTACCACTTGGTCCCTAAATGAGCAGAGATGAGTGGGGAGAATATTCCAGATGAGGGGAACACCTCACATGTGTGTCAGAGATGGGGACAGGTTTTAGAGAATACTGAGCAATGAGATTAAATAGGTGGCTCGGGACTGGATTGTACAGAGTGGAAAGCAAGCAGTTGTATCCATGTCTCAGCAAAGCCATTAACAGTGTTCAGAGTACTTTCACATGATCCTGTGACAGCCCCTTGAGAAAGCCATGGCAAGGATCATTACTCTCATGACCTTCTGTTGAGTCTCAGGTGATATGACTTGCCCAGGGTTATATAGTTAATGAACAGTATAACCAGGGTTCAAATTGAGTTAATCTTACTCTCCGTTCACTATTCTTCCCACTGTATCTTGCTGCTATGATAAAAGCTGGATGTGAGGCACTAGAGAAAGGGAGACCAAGGAGAAAGTTGTAATAATCTAGGCATGAAGGGTTGAAGGCCTGGCCTAAGGTGGCAAGAAACCAGATACTCTGATTATATAACATCCTATAAAGCAGACTGACAATGCAATACCCACTGTTTATAGGGGAGACTAAGAGTAGACAGTCTGAGGTTCAAACAGTGTAGCTATTTTTAACCGCAAATAATCTAAACTACCCCCAAAGGAATAAATATTAACAATATAATTCATATACCGTGTCTGGATTTTTCCAGACAGCTGAAGGCAATGTTTTGGACACGGTTGCTAAGCAAACAACACTTTATATGTCTATGCATTTTTATGAGCCATTTCTAACTTGATAGTGTTTCTCTCCCCTGTCAACGTCAATGTTCATTTCTCAAACTAATCAGTCATATGATTTCTTACCTCATCTACATTTCCAGTGAGAAAGGACTAGTGCAAAATGTCAAGGAGCTACAGGCCTTGGAGTTTTTCCACACTATTTAGTAAAACTAATTATTAGCTTAGCAATTAATTACCTAATAATGATTTACTAAGAAAACACTAAAGTACACCTTTGCCAGACTAATCTTAAAGGATTTCTCCACCCATGTCACTAAGCTGCTCAGAAACTTCCATGGACTTCTAAGATTGCTCCAATGGATAGGAATCAAATACAAATTAATTGACCTGGCATTTGACATCCTCTCCAATACGGCCATGTCCTACGTTGCTAATTGTTCCCCACTGCTCATTACTCCTTCATGAGATCTACTCTTTTCAGACAATATAAACCACATGATACACGGGAGACTCTTTGCTCATTCATGTCCTACTTGCACTGAATTCCTACCTCAAATACAAATGGCTTCCCAGGTGGCTCAGTGGTAAAGAATCCACTTACCAATGCAGGAAATGCAGGAGACACAGGTTCGATTCCTGATTCAGGAAGATCCCCCAGAGAAGACACCCACTCCAATGTTCTTGCTTGGGAAATCCCATGGGCAGAGCAGCCTGGTGGGCTGCAGTCCATGGGGTCACAAGGAGTTGGACATGACAGCAACTTGGCATGCATGCCTACCTCATATACTACCTTCTCTATGAACATTTCTTTCTCAGTCTTCCCGCCAAAAGAAGCACGTGTTCCTTCCTCTAAGCCTCTATATATAGTCCTTTATTTATATCTCCTTAATGGCACTGGGCACTTTATACTTTAAGTTATTGTTATTTGCAGGCATGTCACCTCTCTGCTATTGGAATGTACTCCCATCTCAGCCCATGTAGTGTTCATCTCTGTATCCCCTATAGCTCTGATCATAATGCCCTGCAGTAAGTTTCCCCCTAAGGGCTTTCAAATGTTTATTGAATGAATGGGGACACTGACTAAAGTCCAAAAACCAGTTTATATGTCCATCTAAACATGATAGAGTCAGACACGACTGAGCGACTGAGCTGAACTGACCCTGCCTAGGGTGAATATAGTCCAGGTTTTCTGTATTGGAAACAATGCTTCAAGAACTGTGTGTGTGTGTCTGTGTGTGTGTGTCTGTGTGTGTGTGTGCGCACACACGCTCGTGCGTGTGCGTGTGAGTGCATGCGTGTGCACGTGTGTGTGTGTGCATGCATACTCAGTCGCTCAGTCATGTCTGACTCCTTGCCACCCCAGGGACTGTAGCCCTCCAGGCTACTCTGTCCATGGAATCTTCCAGGCAGGAATACTGGAGTGGTTGCCATTTCCTCCTCCAAGGGATCTTCCCAGCCCAGGGATCACACCCACGTCACCTGCATCTCCTGCATTGGCAAGTGGATTCTTTACCAATGAGCCACCTGGGAAACTTCAAGAACGTGCTCATACTTAGGTGCTATTTGTGTTTTATGGGCATTGATCTTTTGTTACCTATGCTGCAAATAAACCCTCCAGTGTCCTAGTCATTTTTAAACTTTTCTTCCTTTTTGTTGTACAGAGGTTCTTCATTTTTGCATACATAATCAAGATCTATTTTTAAGTTTTGTGTAGTTGTTTCACTTTTGTTTTCATTTCTTACTCAGAAGAGCCATTGACACCTGCCAGGCACCTGGGAGTCAAATTCTCAGTCTAATTGCAGCCGCCCTGTGGCGACTGTGGCTGCTGATTTCTGCCTCCAGGGGCTTCCGCTGGCCTTGACTGTGACTCTCTGGGTTCACCTGTCTCTCCAGACCTCAGGGTGCTCTTTGCCCCCTCAGTTCTCTGACAGGTCTAAGAGAAGTTGTTGATTTTTCAGTTCGTTTGCCTTTTTCTTTTCGTAAGAAAAGAGTGATGCCTTCTAATATTTTTACATGTTGGAGCTGACGACAGAAGAGTTTTTACTGCAAATGCCTTTTATTTAAGTGCTATGTAGGAGTATGTGGGTATGGTTAGGACAAGGATTCCTGGGTGAGGAGCCGTCCTTGGCGTGGCACGTCAGGAACGGTCACATCAGAAAGAGGTATGGGGAGGGGGGAGGATTCAGGATGGGGAACACGTGTACACCTGTGGCGGATTCTTGTTGATGTATGGCAAAACCAATACAATATTGTAAAGTAATTAACCTCCAATTAAAATAAATAAATTTATATTTTAAATAAATACATAGATGAAAAGTGGAGTGGAGTGCTTCGGTGTACGAGTTGGAGTCAGGGAAATAGTTGGAGCTGGAAACACAGCTTTCTTAGAGAGCCGGGGTGTGGTGTGTGAGGTCTCTGGGAACTTCCTGACCTCCTCAGCTAAAGTCCTTCTTCCCCCCTCTAGGAGTCTCAGGGATGTGTCCCGTCACTTCCCGGCCCCTGTCCCGTCCTCCTCAGGGAGGTGTGTTGTCACTTCCCAGCCCCTGTCCTGCTCCCTCAGGGAGGTGTCCCATCACTTCCCTGACCTCCACTTCCTCTTTCTCCTCTTGCTCAGGGAAGCTTTGGCCTCCCTGACCTCAGGCTGCATCTCACATAAGCCAAGGCTGCTCCCGCCTTACAACCTTGCTGTTTTCCCCCTTTCTGTCTCCCCCCTTGCTGTCTCCCCTTGCTGTCTCCCTTTGCTGTCTCCCCTTGCTGTCTCCTCGGCCTCTAGCAGTTTCTCTGGATGGCTTCTCTCACTTTCATTAAGACTCAGGAATCACCTGCTGGATGGTGCCTTGCCTCAGGTCGCTTACCTGCCCGTTACCCACCCGTCCTGGCTCCCACTCCCTTCTTGTGCTGTGTGCTCAGTCCTGAGCGACTCTTTGCGACCCCAAGGACTACACTGTCACCCAGCAGGCTCCTCTGTCCGTGGGATTCTCCAGGCAAGAATACTGGGGTGGGCATCCATTCCCTTCTCCAGAGGGTCTTCCCGACCCAGGGATTGAACCTGAGTCTCCCGCATCGGCAGGCGGATTCTTTACCGTCTGAGCCACCTGGGAAGCCCCTTCTCCTCAGCAGGGATATCATCTTGCTTGTGCTGTCTCCTGTCCTATGCTGTGTCTTCCATTTCTCTCAGGAGACTGGGAAACTCCAAAGGGAGGGCACTTTGCTTCCTTGCTTCCCTGTATCCCCAGGTTGTGGGTCCAAACTGTAAGAGTAAAAACAGACAGGTGGACATGAGTTTAATAATAGACTGTACTATAAAAGAAGCAGACTCACAGACACAGAGAACAAGGTAATTGTTACGTGGGGGCAGCAGGGGCCATACAAGGGTGAAGGAAGGGGAGCTACAGACTAGTTGGTGTAAGACAGGGTCAAGGATATATTGTATGACAGGGGGAATTTCACCAATATTTTGTGGTAAATGTACATGGAAAGTAACCTTTTAAAATTGCATAAAATAAAAAATTTAAATACTGTATTTAACCCATGATGTCCAAAATATTCTCATTGTACTCTAAAATTATTAATAAGGTAGCTGACATTCTTTTTTTCTGTTGACGTCTTCAAAGTCTGGGGTGCTTTTTGCAGTCACAGCGCAGTTCATCTGCACCAGCCTCCTTTCAGGTGCTCAGGGACCCCGCGTGTCTGGAGGCTTGATATATTGTATGACAGGGGGAATTTCACCAATATTTTGTGGTAAATGTACATGGAAAGTAACCTTTTAAAATTGCATAAAATAAAAAATTTAAATACTGTATTTAACCCATGATGTCCAAAATATTCTCATTGTACTCTAAAATTATTAATAAGGTAGCTGACATTCTTTTTTTCTGTTGACGTCTTCAAAGTCTGGGGTGCTTTTTGCAGTCACAGCGCAGTTCATCTGCACCAGCCTCCTTTCAGGTGCTCAGGGACCCTGCGTGTCTGGAGGCTCCCGTATTGAGCAGCGCTGGTGGCCTGCAGGCTGACTTAGAACTGGACGTGTCTCCTGGGAGAAGTGGGACGTTATCGGAGGGTTTTAGGTGGGCCTTAGGAGTGACAGGATCGGTTTTGTTTTAACACACGTCCCTGTGGCAGCAGAGTGGAGAAGGGCGGGAGGGACCCGAGAGGGGTGATGCTTTAGGAGCCCAGGAAACAGATCCGGAGAGAGACCCACTGAAGGGTCTGCCCTCAGGAGGGCGTGGGGGGGGTGTAGTGGCAGCGGGGATGGAAGAGAGAAGAGGCAGGTGACATCTGGTCAGTAAAGTCCATGGGACTAGACAGTAACTGGATAAAAAATCGGCAAGCTACCTTCATACGTCAGACAGTAATTTAATTATGATAGTCTTTGTCCCCTGTCAGACAGAGAACAGGGTGGATTGAAACATTGTTTTGAAGAGTTCTCTGTCTCCAGATATCGGTTATGATTTGCATGGAGTTGCCATGTAGGTAACTTTAGTTTTCAGTGGATAAATCTAAATGGCCACATGATGGTGCCAAAACCTTGGTAGTTAGTATAGCTTTTCAGACCGGCTTCCAAATTCCTTCTATAGAAATGTTCCACTGTGGCTTTGTTATTTTACTTTGAAAAACAAATTTATGAAGCATAAGTAATTCTTTTTGCATTTTCAAAGTAATGTGTTACATTCTAGTCAGTTCTTAAGTCAACAGGCAGACCCGACTTAGTTCTTGTGATTTTATACTCGTAAAATTGGAGTTTTCTAACCCACAAGGAATACATTGTCTGAGTTGTGCAAAAGAGGGATACAATTCTATATTTTTTAAATTTAAGAATGAGACCAATAGAATCTGTATATAATAACATTCCCATTTCTTAGAGAATGCCAAAATTTTTCCATGGGACTGGAAGATGTTTATAAGGCTGAATCCAGATACTTCAGCGCAACTTTTGAAATGATTCTTTGGAGGAAGTTCTGCACCCTGTCCATGGTGGTGGTGGTGGATTCGTTCCTCAGTCGTGTCGACTCTTGCGACTCCAAGGGCTGTGGCCTGCCAGGCTCCTCTGTCCATAGGATTTCCCAGGCAAGAACACTGGAGTGGGTTGCCATTCTCTTCTCTAGGAATCTTCCCAAACCAGGAATCATACCCACGTCTCCTGCATTATAGGTAGAGTCTTTACTGCTGAGCCACCAAGGAAGCCCACCCTATACACAGCATATACTGAATTAATATTTGCTGTCACAATGATTGCAAATAAGAATTAATGATAGCTGGAACCAACTGTTGGCCAAAGTCTTCACTTTTCACAAGTTAAATAGCCCATTTTTATTGAATAAAAAGCATGGAGTGTAGCAATTTGTAAATAGCAGAGATATAATTTTGATTTTATTCACTGTAATGACTATTTAAATTTTTAATTATTTTTTAAATTTAATTTTATTTACATTAGAGTATATTTGATTTACAATGTTTTAGTTTCAGGTGGTTCGGCAAAGCGATTCAGTTATATACATATGTATATCCACTCTTTTTCAGATTCTTTTCTCATATAGGTTACTGAGTAGAGTTCCCTGTGCTATTCTATAGGTCCTTGTTGTTTATCTAGTTTACAGATAGTGAAAGTGAAGTCCTTAGTCGTGGCTGACTCTTTGCGTCCCCGTGGACTGTAGCCTACCAGGCTCCTCTATCCATGGGATTTTCCAGGCAAGAGTACTGGAGTGGGGTGCCATTGCCTTCTCCAGGGGATCTTTCCGACCCAGGGATCGAAGGGTCTGCCGCACTGCAGGCGGACGCTTCACCGTCTGAGCCCCCAGGGAAGCCCTAGACAGTAGCATGTTTATGTCAAACCCAGACTCTTCCTGCTCTCCTTTGGTAACCGTCCCTTTGTCTTCTATGTCTGGGAATCTATTCTGTTTGGTAAATAAGTTCGTGTTGATCATTTTTAAGAATTTTTTAAAGATGTACGTGATATCAGTCTTTCTCTGACTTATTCACTTAGTATAATAGAATTTTTAGCACACCGTGGAGACCCAAGAAGGGGCCACTTATTCACTGAACTCCTAATTTCCCCCAATCTGTAACCAAAAGTGTCATTAATTCCTAGAACCAGGTCTGTCTCAAATATTTTAAAGCAAAGCTGCTACCAAGTGTAAGCAACACTGAGAAACACAACTGCGTCAGTGAGTAAACGTACAGAAAACATCTCACGGGGACTGATTAAGCACAGCAAAAGCTGTCAAGAAAGCTCCTAGACTCCATTTTTGTGTCCTGTTCAGGATTTTATATAAAGTTTATAGCTTTTGTCACAATCTTCATGTTTTTATTGACTCTACACTTTTGTCCTTTCTTAGGGATATTATTTATGTAAAAGGAGAAGAAAAGAGGATGAAGTAATAAATTTTTCGTATATGAACTCTTCTTGGATATTATCAGCTTTGTAAGTACTGATGTCATTAACCTTGAAATATCAACGTGTAGATAAAGGGTTATGAGTATAAATGAACTCTGACTTAGGACTTGTTGACATCTGCTTTAAATAGCCATCTAAGTGCTTGTCAGGAGGGGAGGGCTGTACAGCAAGTTTGGTGACTAGGCTGATGTGAGGGCTTGAAGGCACAAATGTTATGCCACATAATGCTCATTTGTTACCTGTTTAACTTAAAAAGGAAAAAGGAAAAAAGCCTCATTTCTGGATTTGTGTAACAGGTTAGAGATGGACCAACAGGGTCCTCAGATGCAGAAGGAAGAGATTAGCTGATGCCTAGGACTTAGAAGTCAGCTGCAAATGAAAAGAACAAACAAGAAATCAAAGCCATTTATATGTTCAGAATCACAGGAGCTCCTTGGGCGCCCTCAGAAAGAAGCAGCCAAAGGCGTGAGTTAGAGTTTGAGGTGTTATTCCCTAATTTTGTGACATTCGGTGAGACACTTAAGTCTGAACTTTCAGTTCAGTTCAGTCTCCCCCGACTCTTTGTGACCCCATGGACTGCAGCACGCCAGGCCTCCCTGTCCATCACCAACTTCCAGAGTTTACTCAAACTCACGTTCATGGAGTTGGTGATGGCATCCAACAATCTCATCCTCCATCATCCCCTTCTCCTCCTGTCTTCAATCTTTCCCAGCATCAGAGTCTTTTCCATTGAGTGAGCTCTTCACATCAGGTGGCCAAAGTATTGGAGTTTCAGCTTCAACATCAGTCCTGCCAATGACTATTCAGGACTGATCTCCTTTAGGATGAACTGGTTGGATCTCCTTGCAGTCCAAGGGACTCTCAAGAGTCTTCTCCAACACCTCAGTTCAAAAGCATCAATTCTTTGGCACTCAGCTTTCTTTATAGCCCAACTCTCACATCCATACATGACCACTGGAAAAACCATAGCCTTGACTAGACGGACCTTTGTTGGCAAAGTCATGTCTCTGCTTTTTAATATGCTGTCTAAGTTGGTCATAATTTTTCTTCCAAGGAACAAGCATCTTTTAATTTCATGGCTGTGTCACCATCTGCAGTGATTTTAGAGCCCCCGAAGGTAGTCTCTCACTGTTTCCACTGTTTCCCCATCTGTTTGCCATGAAGTGGTGAGGCCAGATGCCGTGATCTCAGTCTGAAGTTTGAACTTTAGTTCTTTATAAATAAACTGAAGCTCATCATCACCACCATCCCCTTCATCATCACCATCATTCCATCATCATTATCACCATCTCCTCATCGTCGCCTTCATCATCATCACAGCATCTTCACTAGTATTAGGAAGTTGATTATTATGGGTCACTCTTACATACATTATCTGTTTTAATCCTCCCTAAAAGAATAGATTATTTTCCTCTTTTGACAGATGGGAAAACTGAAGCTTAAAGTAGAAGGAGCTTTCCCAAGGTCACACAGGAGTCAATGACGGCACCAGGTGGCTGCACGGCCCAGTGTTTTAACCCTACACTAATAAAAATTCTGCTTCAGTATAATTTTTTGAAGGAAATTTCCAAAGTATATTAATAATTAAAGAGTGTTAGTATCCTTTGATCTGGTAATCCTCCTTCTGGGGATATCATAAGAAATACTCCTATAAAAGTAAAGAGGAGAATGACATTCATTGCAGCATTATTTATCATGGTAAATCACTGGAAAATCCCCAATGTCCAGCAAGTGAGAAAAGATTAAGTAAATAATGACAGAGTACAAAAGAATCTTAAGTAGTCACCATGAAGCCTACTTAGTAATTTGGCATAATGCTTGGACTCATTATGTGAAAAACTGGAATTTACAATGTTATTAACATTATGATGCCAGTTGAGTAAAATTTTGCATAGGAAAAAAGAGTAGAGCGATATAAAGAAAAATATCAAATATTTTTTCCTGGGTTCGAGATTTCTTGGGTGAATTTTCTTTGGTTATGGTGATAGTGTGTGTGTGTGTGTGTGTGTGTGTGTGTGTGTGTGTGCGTGCTGTGCTTAGTTACTCAGTCATGTCCAACTCTTTGTGACCCCATGGACTGAAGCCCGCCAGGCTCCTCTGTCAATGGGGATTCTCCGAGCAAGAATCCTGGAGTGTGTTGCCATGCCCTTCTCCAAGAGATCTTCCCAACCCAGGGATCAAACACAGGTCTCCCACACTGAGGATGGATTCTTTACCATCCATCTGAGCTACCAGGGTGATTATAGCTTGTATGAAAAATGAACAAATTTGAAATGTAATACACACACACACATACACGCACGCACCTGCTCTGTGTAATTCATCGAACATGGCGAAGATCAAATAAGACAATATGAATAAACTGGATAAACTGTTAAGACAATTCAAGGCTTCTCTGGTGGGTCAGTGGTGAAGAATTTGCCTGCCAATACAAGAGACTCACATTTGAGCCCCGATCCAGGAAGATCCCACAGGCCTCGGAGCAGCTGGGCCCATGAGTCACAGCTATTGAGCCTGAGGTCCAGAGCCTGGGAACAGCGACTACTGAGCCCACGTGCCACAGCCACTGAAAGCTGCTGTGAACTAGAGCCTGTGCTCTGCAACGAGAGACGCCGCAGCAGAGAGGAGCCCGCAGATCCCAGCTAGAGAATAGCCCCCCCTCGCGCAACTAGAGAAAAGCCTATACAGCGATGAAAACCCAGCACCGCCAAAAATAAATACACAGATAAATAAAATTATATAAAAAACAAACTAGGGAAAACGAATGTCTGAAAGAAAAATAAATGACAATTGGATACTCATATTAAAAAGTCAGACCGGCCTAGTTAGGAGCAGAGCTCTTGTATTCAATCCGAAAGCCGCCCTGGGATTCCGGAACAAGGAAGTTTAGCTGCTCTTTGCATCTCCTCTCACCATCAGGACCAGAGATCTGCAAATGCTGGCCCACGGGCCAAATCTTGACTGTCATTTTGTATGGCCTGTGAGCTAAGAAAGCTTTTCGCAATTTTAAGTGGTTTCCAAAACAAAATAAAACAAAGCTATTATTTCATGACACATGACAATTATATGAAATTTGACTTACAGTGTCTATAGTAATGCCTGTATTTTGGAAACACAGTAGTGCCCATTTATTTACATATCCCCTCTGATCTGCAATCCTGATACAATAGCAGAGGTGAGCTGCTGCTGTAAAGTACCTGTGGCTCATGAAGCTTAAAATACTTGCTATCTGGTCTTTTCTTCGCCATTGATTTAAACCAACTCAGTTCTCCAAATCTTATCCTGGCCTCATGAGAGTTTTATTTTGTTAATTTTTTCAGTTGCTTTTAAATGGTTTAGAAAGGCTATAAAGCACATAAGTAAGTGTTAGTCGCTCAGTCGTGTCCAACTCTTTGTGACCCCAAGGAATGTAGCCCACTAGGCTGCTCTATCCATGGAATTCTCTAGGCAATAATACTAGAGTGTGTAACCATTCCCTTCTCCAGGGGATCTTCCCAATCCCAGGGATCAAACTCAGGTCTCCTGCATTGCAGGCAGATACTTTATTGTCTGAGCCTCCAGGGAAGCCCAGAAAGTCTGGATTTTCTTAATATTTAGATTAAATAAAAGGTTTTCAAAACATCAGGGATGGGAGAGCCATTGAATGGCCATATCGCTGAGCAGGGGCAATGTTTGTTGCAGACCCGTGTTCTTGGCCCGCTCTGTGGATGGCATAAGACCCACACTGGGCACTGGGAGGTGCAGCTCTGATCTGTTTAGAGTGTGAGCAGCTGGGCCTCTGCCCCTCACCTGCAGAAACAAAGCCAATCGCACGATTTCTGAGGCCCCTTCCAGATCTATATTTTCTCAGTGACGCCACGTGTTTTTAAAAGTTGGTGGTTCTTTATGGCTTTATAAATGTGTCTCCTCCTTTTACGATCCTCCTGACTTTGGGGAAAGTAACCCATCAGTTTTAAGGCCAAGAATCAGAACTAAATGCCTACAAAACCCAGACAGCTCACCTAAACACATTTGGTGGAATGCTTTTGTGGACCTCAAAGACTTTGCATGTACTCGGTGGTCAGGCTTTTCTTGGTGGTCTTCTTACATCCCAGTCAGATACATTGACTGAAAAATCTCCCTTCAGGTAAGTAGAATCTCTAAGACATCTCCTTGTCTATAACTCCATGAGATATCAAATTACTGAACAGGCAACTTCTAACATTTCATTAAAAATACTTAAAAATGTTCTGTACCTTTGAGAGCACCTAGTAATTTGAAGCTTACTGATGGTGGAGGCATAATTATAGACATGCCATTTATCTCTGAGATCCTCTGAAACTGAAGCAGTTAAATATGCTAAACGTTTATGCAACCCCATGTCCCAGGTATCAAATTTTCCTCTCCTTCCAATGTGAGATATAGAATGAAAACGTGTCAAATTGATCTCATAACTGGAGAAATGCTTTGCTTGTTGTGCATTGCAGACTCTTTACTCTCTAAGCCACCAGAGAAGCTCATTTTCACGTGGTGATACCAAAACAGGAATAGTACCAGTATGTTCTTTAAATGAAAAGGGAAAGAAGAGATGAGCAGATTTGAGCCAGGCGGTGGGCAGGCAGAGACTAGGCTTCTCTTTACTCCTTACTGCTGGCTGGCTGTCTGGGTTTGACCAGCGAAGATGGGGCAGAATAATAGCAAGAGGACTACCATGTGTTTGGACTTCCCTGGTGGCTCGGTGGTAAAGAACCTGCCTGCAGTGCAGGAGACCTGGGTTTGATCCCGGAGTTGGGGAGATCCCCTGGAGAAGGAAATGGCAACCCGCTCTAGCATTCTTGCCTGGGAAATCCCCTGGACAGAGGAGCCTGGCGGGCTACAGTCTACGGGGTCACAAAGAGTCAGACACAACTGAACAGGCACCATGCATCTGTTCATTTAGTCAATTAATAGATTAACAAACAATGGCTGAGACGTGATATTGCTCAGGCACTAGTAAGTGCCAACTATTTAGGGGGGAGTTTCCTTCAGGTAGCACTTGTGTTCCACTACAGGTGGTAGAAACTCCAAGAAGAAAGAATGAAAGGGTAGCGATAGGCAATCCTGAGCAGTCATTGGAGAAGGCAGTGGCACCCCACTCCAGTACTCTTGCCTGGAAAATCCCATGGATGGAGGAGCCTGGTGGGCTACAGTCCATGGGGCCGTGAAGAGTCAGACACGACTTCACTTTCACTTTCGCTTTAATGGCAACCCACTCCAGTGTTCTTGCCTGGAGAATCCCAGGGACGGGGAGCCTGGTGGGCTGCCGTCTATGGAGTCACACAGAGTCGGACACGACTGAAGCGACTTAGCAGCAGCAGCAGCAGCAGCAGCAGCAGCAGCAGCAGTAGTCACTACTGCTCCCTGGAGGCTGTTTCTGGGTCTCTCTTCTGCTCCCATCCCCTTCAGTGTTACTTTTAGTTTCACAGTTGGAAGAGGGCTGCTTCACTTCTCAAACTGCGTCTGCCTTTCAGACATTTTTCATGCATCCTCCAATAAGCACAATGCCCAGCTCATGCAAGGCATTCATTTATTGAGTAAATGAATACTTGGTAATTTAGGGAAGACAACTGAAATACAGATGTGTGCAAAAGCAAAAGCAAAGTATTCCAAATGATTTAATGGTCAGCCATTGTCAGATGAGCTGAGCTGTTTATCTTTGCATTGTTGCTGGTTGTGTTCTCTGGAAGGAGACATAAAGATGCAGTTTATGGTGCAAGATAGTTGTTAGGAATTAGTACCTGTGAACGGAGAAGGCAATAGCACCCCACTCCAGTACTCTTGCCTGGAAATTCCCATGGATGGAGGAGCCTGGTGGGCTGCAGTCCATGGGGTCGCCAAGAGTCGGACTCGACTGAGCGACTTCACTTTCACTTTTCCCTTTCATGCACTGGAGAAGGAAATGGCACCCCACTCCAGTGTTCTTGCCTGGAGAATCCCAGGGACGGGGGAGCCTGGTGGGCTGCCGTCTATGGGGTCGCAGAGTCGGACACGACTGAGGCAACTTAGCAGCAGCAGCAGCAGCATTACCTGTGAAGGGGCTTTCTAGGTGTCTCAGTGGTAAAGAATTCACCTGCAAGGCAGGAGACACAGGAGATGTAGGTTCAATTCCTGAGTTAGGAAGATCCCTCAGAGAAGGAAATGACAACCCACTCCAGTATTCTTGCTGAAAAATCCATGGACAGAGGAGCCTGGTGGGCTATAGTCGGTAGGGTCACAAGGAGTCGGACACAACTGAGTGAGCACAAGAGAAAGTGGATGCTGCCTTGGTTTTAAGAGTGAAAGTGAATGTTGCTCAGTCCGACTCTTAGTCCATGGAATTCTCTAGGCCAGATACTGGAGTGGGTAACCTTTTCCATCTTTAGGGGATCCTCCCTACCTGGGGATCGAACCCAGGTCTCTCATGTTGCAGGCAGAGTCTTTACCAGCTGAGCCACCAGGGAAGCCCAAGAATACTGGAGTGGGTAGCCTGTTCCTTCTCCAGTGGATCTTCTGACCTAGGAGTTGAAATGGGGTCTCCTGCATTGCAAGCA
Organism: Madoqua kirkii; assembly: GCA_006408675.1. NCBI lineage: Eukaryota > Metazoa > Chordata > Mammalia > Artiodactyla > Bovidae > Madoqua > Madoqua kirkii. Next base: position 15,407 of record SJYC01141788.1, read on the forward strand.
GATTCTTTACCAACTGAGCTATCAGATTTTAAAAGTACATCCATTTTTTCCCTGGAATTTAATTCTTGTGTCCATCGTCTATGTGTGGATGCTTCGCTTCATTCTGCCTTCTCTTCCATGTGCCTTCCCACATGAGCGTCCTTGGCATACAGTCCCCTCACCTGGTGCAACCTCTCTGGTCTCTGTCTTACTCTCAGATGACTGCATCTAATCAAGGATGAGCTGAATTTGGCTTGGGGAGTATTTGCTTGTAAATGAGAGATTCCTCATAAAGTAAATGCTTTCAGGGTCCAAGAAGTTAATTTAATAGTGGTGTGTTTTGGCCACCTTGGCATGAAGTGAGAGAAATATTTGGGAAAGAGAGGAGAGAGAGAGAGAGAGAGGTGGACTTAAACTCAATTTATGCTATACTTATAGGAGATAAAAATACACGAAAAATCATAAGCACATGGCCTGTTTTGCTTTTGAACAGTGCAAATAATACATTTCCTCTCCCGCCAATCACACTTCTCTTAGCAGACAGCCCTTAAGTGCCCTCAGAGGCACCCGGACATGTCCATGAAGGTATCACGAAGAGAGGAGAACAAAGTCATCGTGGGGCTGCCACTCCTAAATCAAAACCGTTACTGAAGAAATTTCCTTCTAATGAGAGTCTAGATAGCATTTCCCACCTTGGTTGTGTCACATGGCTGGCAAGGATCTCAGTTCCCTGACCAGGGATTGAACCCTTGCTTCCTGCAGTGGAAGCCCAGAGTCTTATCCACTGGACCGCCAGGAAAGTCGCAAGAGTCTAGATATTTTAAACAAGAATCTTTTGGATTATTTACTGAGATGATCTTGTTTTGGTTTTGTGTTTTAGGCTTTTTATTGTACGTTTTAGGATGTTGTTATTGTTTGTATTTTGCTTTGGAAGATTCTGGACAATGGCTTGATTATTCTGGTAGGAAATCATCATCAAAAGCAGAATACGCTTCTTAGAAATGTATGTGTTTTGCTCTGGGAAGGAACATTTAAACTTCCCACAAGTTGGTGGAGAAGACAGTTTACTTGCAGCCACCCAAGGTATGCTCCCACCTTTGTGACCACCTCAGAGAGGACTGAAAACTGTTTTAATTCATCTCTCATACAAACAGGATGGGCGGAACTGGCACCTCCTTCTTTGAAGAATCTACACTTTGAAATATGATTGTTTTCGGACTGTAAAAATAATGCAGCTTAATTTATTGTGGAAACTGAAAAACAGAGAACAATGTATTATACAAAGTAAAAACCTCCTATACCCCTACTACCTAGAAAGAGCCACTGTTAATACTTTGGTGTATATCTGATGAGTAGTTAAAAGTTATCTAAATATGTATCTATAATTTATAGATAATAATGTGTGCTATAGATGTAATTATTATAGATAATATGTGTTAAAATGTTCTCTATCTAAAATTGTATAGATAAGCATAGACAATCTCATTATTTGGTCTTTTTAGTTGAATATTCAGAACACTACTGTTCTATTCTAGCATACTCTCCCGTGGTTGCAGAGCATGCTAACCTGTGGATGGATCAGCTTTCTTCAGGCAGTTGCTGTCACTGGACATCTGGTTGTTTTTAGTTTTTATCAGTACTTTTGTATGAACACATTGCTGTTTAATCTTTGAGGTGTCTTAGAACGCATTCCTTAAAGTGCAAGTGTTGCATCAAAGGCAGTCAGGCGCTTGAATTTTTGATGACTAATTATGTTACAGAAAATGTGTAACCTTCTCCACACTCATTTGCAATATTTAACAAAGCACACTTCACAATAACATACACAGCCCTGGATGTTGTCACTAAAAAGAGAGAGAGAGAAGCTGCAGTTGGATAAATAGCATGGTGACTAGTAAAGACTGACACTTTTTATAATTTTATTCGCCAGATGTGCTTCTCTTGAGTCATTTGCCCTTTTTCTTTCTCTTTTCATTATGGTTTATTAAAAGATATCGAATATAGTTCCCTGTGCCAGTCACCCGGACTTTGTTGTTTATCTGTTTTATCTATAGTAAATTATGTACTGTATGCTGCTGCTGCTGCTGCTAAGTCGCTTCAGTTGTGTCCACCTCTGTGGGACCCCATAGATGGCAGCCCACCAGGCTCCCCCTGTCCCTGGGATCCTCCAGGCAAGAACACCGGAGTGGGTTCCTATTTCCTTCTCCAATGCATGAAAGTGAAAAGTGAAAGTGAAGTCGCTCAGTCGTGTCCGACTCTTGGCGACCCCATGGACTGCAGCCCACCAGGCTCCTCCATCCATTGGATTTTCCAGGCAAGAGTACTGGAGTGGGGTGCCGTTGCCTGTATATAAGACCTGAAACTCCGAGTTTGTCACCTGCCGCTCTCTCCTTTGTAACCATAAATCCGTTTTGTGTGTGTGTGAGTCTGTTTCTGTTTTGTAACTAAGTTCCTTTGTATCCCAGTTCAGATTCCGCATGTAAGTGATACCCGGCGGTCTTTGTTTCTCTGACTCACTTCCCCGAGTGTGATAACCTCTAGGTCCATCCCTGCTGCTGCGAATGGCATTGCTTCTCTTTCTTTCCTATGGCTGAGCAGTGTTCCATTGTATATGTTACTTAAAGTGGCGGCCAGGTTCCCCGCTGCTCTAAAGCCAATAGGGAGCTGCGGTGGGGGAAGGAAAGCTTGCTTCATTTCCTGCTGGCGCGGGGCATTCAGGAAAGTCGGCTCCAGAGCCCGACTCCTCCAGTGAATGTCCGGGAGCGGCTCTGTGCGGGAGCAGCGCCGTCAGGTCCGAGAGTCGTCCTGGTCGTTTTCAGCGCAGTTAGTCTCAGGTCCCGGGTCGGTGTGCTCCCGTTTCCTCGAGGCCAGCCCTTCGCAGTGTGGCAGCTCACGGCTCGGCCAGTCTGGAAAACATGTAGTTACTTCTTCCACCTGGTGGAGGTTGCAGTCTCTATAAGACAGCTCACAGGACATGGCTCAGGCTTTTATCTGTAGCCCTTGAGAGAATTAACGGTCCTTGACTTTGCCTAATGACCAAATTTACTCTTTGGCTGAAGCCTTTCCACAGAAACGGGCCGGCCAAGGGCTGGGGGCAGAGACCGTGCGGTCCTGCTCTGCTGGGCACATGTGCACCATCTTCTTGATCCGCTCATCTGTCGACAGACATGTTGGTTGTGCCCTTTTCCTGCTGAGGCTTTTTACTCTTTTCTTACTGCATGAGCCCTTTAATTTTTAAGAATTGTAACTTTGCAAGTATGAGTTCCAGTTTGACTTTAGTTTTGGTGTCACTTGCCTGTCAGTTTCTTTAAATTTTTCTGTAATATGATGTATCCACTTTTCTTCAACATTGCTTTTTGTTTTGGGGTTTGACTATTTTATTATTTTTCCTGTGATGACCAAAATTTTCTTCTTGAAAATTTTAAGCCCTGGCCAGTAAAGAGGGCAGTATTTCTGGGGTTCAAATGTAGGTAGGTAGAGAAACTTGTTTACCTTCTTTTGACATCACACTCTGACTCCAAATCGGTTATTGTCCCATATTCAGTCTCTTAGGCAGTATTTAAAAACTTTATCATTGCACAGTTTTCAGTGAGCTGCTTTAATGTCCCCTGATACTGGTAACACTCGCCTCCCGAGGGACCTGTAACAGGTCCTGTGGTCTTCCATCTTCCTTTCCTGCCTTCCTTCTCTTTCTATTGCTTCTCTTCCTCCGTTCTTCCCTCTCACTGCCCCCCTCCATATTTCTGCTGCAGTAGTAAATGAGTAACAGCACTTGAGACCTAGAAATTGTTCAATAATAAAAGTTCCCATTAATTTTTCAGGTCTTCGATTAACTCAGGTCTTTATCTATCAGAACTTCTCTTCCATGCATCCGAAATCATCTTCCTTCGATTTTTTAGAACCAGTGGATTTAGATACTTTGGATTTACTTTGCCCTGAGTTTATTACCTTCCCCTTTTGTTGTCAAATGTAAGTCCCTGTGGCTGACACGCAGGGAAGCCGAACCAAACAAAACGTCAGAATTTGGAGCAGAGAAGGTTTTACTGAAGGGCCAAGAAAGGAGAGGATGGCTCATGCTCAAAAAGACCCCGAATCCTTGATGGTTTTTTGGGGAAAGTCCTTATAGGCAGAATCTGGGGTGGGCCACAGGGGTCATGGCTTCTGATGGTTTGGTGGTGAGATTAAGGGGGGGGGGTATTCCGGGAATCTCGTGCCCAGCTGAAGTTGCCATCCTCCACCGGGGTGGAGGTCAAAGAAGGGCTCAAAGATACTGTTCTGTCCATGGAGTAGGAAGCAGGATCCTGCCCCCTGGCTGTGCTGTTGTTTCTTTCTGCATTCTCTCACTTTCCCAACTAACCCTCACCCTCACCCTCACCCTTTTAGAACTCAGGGAAGGTCTGGAAAGCTGAAGAATTCCTCTAGAGATAAAAAAAAAAGGGGGGGGGGGTGGACAGGGCAAGGCTTTTATACCCGGGAAGGCTCCACAGGATTCAGTTTCAGTTTCACTGACACTCACTGACGTCTGTTTGTTGGCATTTTATTCTTATCACCTTGGCTTACTTAAACTCCAAAGATCCTTATTTATCTGCAAATGTGAGGCTTTTTTTTTTTTTTAAAGCATTCACTCCTCACATAATTTATTAAAGTATTAAATCTGGAAACTATTATGTAGACTGGAGAGACATGGACATTGTCATTTATCCAGGGCAGATATTGTTTTCCTCTAAACTAAATGAAATAGTGTCAGAACCTCTTTCTGGGACTTCTCAGCTCATAAGATCCTCGTATAAGCAGATAGATTAGAAGGTCCCCAGAGAAAGAGAACCAGGCAGGGCTTTCTTGATATAAAAGAAACCATTTCTGGCCTAAGCCATTTTGTAGTCTGAGCCTGCCCACAATGCTCGCCCTTGAACAGCTCTCAGTAATGAATGATCTTAAGGGAACCAAGGGAAGCAGGACTAGGGAAAGCCCAGTCAGACAATAGTGCAGCAGAATCCTAGCTCTTCCTCAAAGGATGCACAGGAATAGATCTTTCAGTTCTGCAGGAACTGAGGTCCCTAACCAGCGGAGAATGAGTGATGATGTTGAACGTGGTGATCTCAGTCAGTTAAAGCTTGGTCTCTGTGGACCTTAGCCCAATTCTGTGCTTAATTCTCCTCTGCTCAAGCCTCTTCATAAATATGCATGTACCCTTAGCTTAGAGTGTCCCTGATTTTATTATTTGGGGAGACATTGCTCTAGGAGTGAAGTCAAATGAGCCTTAGAAAGCATCACTATGAACACAGCTGGTGGAGGAGATGAAATTCCAGTTGAGCTATTTCAAATCCTTAAAGATGATGCTGTGAAAGAGTTGCACTCAATATGCCAGCAAATTTGGAAAACTCAGCAGTGGCCACAGGGCTGGAAAAGGTCAGTTTTCATTCCAATTCCAAAGAAAGGCAATGCCAAAGAATGTTAAATTGCACTCATCTCACATGCTAGCAAAGTAATGCTCAAAATTCTACAAGTCAGTCTTCAACAGTACGTGAGCTGTGAACTTCCAGATGCTCAAGCTGGATTTAGAAAATGTAGAAGAACCTGAGATCAAATTGCCAACACCTGTTGGATCATTAAGGAAAGAGAGTTCCAGAAAAACATCTACTTCTGCTTTATTGACTACCCCCAAAGCCTTTGACTTTGTGGATCACAACAAACTGTGGAAAATTCTTAAAGAGATGGGAATACCATACCATCTTACCTGCCTCCTGAAAAATCTGTATGCAGGTCAAGAAGCAATAGTTAGAACTGGACATGGAACAACAGACTTGTTCCAAATCAGGGAAGGAGTACGTCAAGGTTGTATATTGTCATGCTGCTTATTTAACTTATATGCAGAGTACATCATGTGAGATGCTGGGTTGGATGAGGCACAAGCTGTAATCAAGATTTCCCAGAGAAATATCAATAACTTCAGATATGCAGATGACACTACCTTTATGGCAGAAAGTGAAGAATTAAAAAGCCTCTTGATGAAAGTGAAAGAGGAGAGTGAAAAAGTTGGCTTAAATCTCAACATTCAGAAAACTAAGATAATGGCATCTGGTTCCATCACTTCATGGCAAACAGATGGGGAAACAATGGAAACAGTGAATGACTTTATTTTCTTGGACTCCAAAATCACTGCAGATGGTGATTGCAGCCATGAAATTAAAAGTCGCTTACTCCTTGGAAGAAAAGTTATGACCAACCTAGATAGCATATTAAAAAGCAGAGACATTACTTTACCAACAAAGTTCCCTCTAGTCAAAGCTATGGTTTTTCCAGTAGTCATGTATGGATATGAGAGTTGGAGTATAAAGAAAGCTGAGTGCCGAAGAACTGATGCTTTTGAACTGAGGTGTTGGAGAAGACTCTTGAGAGTCCCTTGGACTGCAAGAAGATCCAACCAGTCCATCCTAAAGGAAATCAGTCTTGAATATTCATTGGAAAGACTGATGCTGAAGCTGAAACTCCAATACTTTGGCCACCTGATGCGAACAACTGACTCATTGGAAAAGACCCTAATGCTGGGAAAGACTGAAGGCAGGAGGTGAAGGGGATGACAGAGGATGAGATGGTTGGATGACATCACCGACTCAATGGACATGAGTCTGAGTAAACTGTGGGAGTTGGTGATGGACAGGGAGGCCTGGCATGCTGCAGTTCATGGGGGTCACAAAGAGTAGGACATGACTGAGTGACTGAACCTAACTGCTTTAGGGGAGATCCCAAGCAAGTTCCTCCTACTTGCTGCAAGTAATAAATCCTGCCTTCTCCCCATCTTTGGTTGGGTCGTGTCTATTGACTTGATATCAGCAAGAGGCAAAGCCAGTTTTCAGGTATCACTGGCACCACATTTGCACTATAGGATCCCTGCCCATTAGATCAGAGCTCCGTACAGATTAGAGCAGGGTGGGCCAGCCAGGCAGTGTCTCCTGGAGCTACAGATCTGGAACCTAAAGGATTTGAGGTTCCTCTAGTCCGGACTTTCAGACAGAGGGGGAGTAAACTCAGGTGACGTGGCCACTGTGCACAGTTATGTGGCCTGAGAAACAGCAAAAGGAGAATGCTGGCTAGAGAGAGAGAGAAGGGCAGACCCTGCAGAGAGCAGCCGCGGGGGCCGTGAGGAGGCCATACTGTATCTGTGCACTTGGAGTTCGTGAGTCATCTCTTCATCCCTGTCAACAAAAGCTAGTCAGTTAATCTAAGAAAGAAATGGAAAATTTACTCAAGCCACACTTGGGGATTATAATCTGGGAAAAGGATCTCAGAAAGCTCTGAGAACTGCTCCACCTGTTCAGAGTCAAGGCTCAGTTATGTGGGGGCCGTGAGGAGGCCATACTGTATCTGTGCACTTGGAGTTCGTGAGTCATCTCTTCATCCCTGTCAACAAAAGCTAGTCAGTTAATCTAAGAAAGAAATGGAAAATTTACTCAAGCCACACTTGGGGATTATAATCTGGGAAAAGGATCTCAGAAAGCTCTGAGAACTGCTCCACCTGTTCAGAGTCAAGGCTCAGTTATGTATGGTTCTTGAGACAGAGGGCGGTACACTGAATGCTATATTATTGACAGTTACATAATCTGGAGAAGGAAATGGCAACCCACTCCAGTACTCTTGCCTGGAAAATTCCAAGGACTGAGAAGCCTGGTAGGCGACAGTCCATGGGGTCGCAAGGAGTCGGACACGACTGAGCGACTTCACTTTCACTTTACATAATCCAGATCATTCTGGTGGTTATCATGGTCCCTTCTGAGATCAAGAAGGAATGTTATCTTTAAGGAGTTATCTTGCTGGTGCTGGGAGAATGTTGCTCTGTATGGCTAAGCAGGTATTCCTGCTGATGGGGGGAATTTGGTCTATGCAGATTGCAGATGCACACTGCACAGTGAGGGGAGAGGGGAGAAGAAAGGGCAGAGAAGAATTTTGTTGTGTTTAAGTGTTTCTTGTCTTGACATAAAATAAGAATTTTTTTCACATAGTTTATGACAGCAGTCTCATTTTTCTTAATCTAGCTTTAATTAGCTCCCTTCATATGTAGCTAAAGAGATTTTATCTTTTTCTCTTTTAGCTCAAATATGTACTGTTTACTTAGCTTTTATCTAAGCTTTCCGTTAGCTGTCCGTATTTTGATTCCCAAATAGAATTTCTTTTCCTCCCATTCCCTACAAACTACACTCTCCATTTACAATGCTTTTCTAAAGTCAAATGGCACCATCTGTATGCAAAAAAAAAAAAAATGTCCAACTTGGGTTTGCCTACCTTGAATGTTATACAGCCTTTCTGTATAAAGCTAAACCAAACCATTTCTGTCCCTATTTTACCCAGAGAGTGTAGGAAGGGAGGCCACAGGCCTGGAGCTTGGTTCCCATAATTCTCTTTGAGCAGATCCTGTGCTTTACCTGAAGTTTGTCTTTAGATACATCGTCTCATGCCTTCCAAAATCCATGTCTGGTCTTGAAACCAAGCAGGTCCAAGTGGGGCTCCTGGGCATGGAAGCCTTTCTGTGTCTCCCATTTCTTGTTTGTAGGGAGCAGATACCAGCTTCCATCACCTTCCCTGAGTTTCAAAGGGTAGATTCAAATAGCTGCTAATCAGGGAACGGAGGGGATGCCAATTGAAGGCAGGAGAAGAAGGGGACGACAGAGGATGAGGTGGTTGGATGGCATCACCGACTCGATGGACATAAATTTGAGTAAACTCTGGGAGCTGGTGATGGACAGGGAGGCCTGGCGCACTGCAGTCCATGGGGTTTCAAAGAGTTGGACATGATTGAGCGACTGAACTAAACTGAACTGATGAAGCATTCTTCATTTCAGAGAGAAGATAAAAACTTGATAACCACAAGAACCACAGAACCTCATCGAAAGATCACTTGAGACCAGATTAAAGGAGCACAGGCCTGGCAAACACCCTGATCCTTATCAACAGCCCCACCCTTGAACCATCACCATAAAATCTCTTACCAAATTCCCCTTGGTTGGGATACAGTTTTGAGGGCATGAGCCTGCTGTATCCCCCTTTGCCTGGCAAAGCAATAAAGCTATTCTTTTTGCTTCATCCCAAGAGAGTCAATTCAGCACTGGTGTACAGAAGCCGGGTTTTGGCATCAGTCTGAGAATTGTCAGCCCAACTTGAAGCATCCTGTGACAGCCCTTCTGTTCACAGCTTGTTAGACCAATGGACTCTTAATTCAAGCTGAGGCACTTTTCTCCTCCAGAGATTTAACATAGTATCCTAGGGATGTTAGGTAGTTGGAGCTCTGCTACTGGTATGGTCATGATCCACCAGCATCTGGAAGCCAGGAATACCTGTGTGAAGAGAAAGACTATTAAAAAAGATTGCACAGAGAGAATCGGAGATGAGCTGTGTTGTGTAATAAAGAATTCATCTGATCTTTATTCTAGGTTCCTTACTTAGAGCTTCTAGAACTCCTGAGATTTCCTAAGTGGTGGAAATGTCTTTGTTATTCATAAGCCCCTTGGATCACACTTGAATTTATACTAATGAAATGCCTCAAAGTCAGTCTTTAAATATAGCTTCAAGGTGGGAGCTGCCCAGCAGAAAGACCACCTACATGATTAGAAATCAACCCTAAATTCTCACTGGAAAGACATGCTGGAGCTGAAGCTCCAATAATTTGACCACCTGATGTGAAAAGCCAACTCCTTAGAAAAGACCTTGACTCTGGGAAAGATTGAAGGCAGGAGGAGAAGGGGGTGACAGAGGATAAGATGGTAGGATGGTATCATCAACTCAAAGGATATGAGTTTGAGCAAGCTCTGGGAGATAGTGAAGGACAGGGAAGCCTGGCGTGCTGCGGTCCATGGGGTCGCAAAGAGTCCGACACGGCTTAGAGATTGAGCAAGAACATGCTTGGAGGGTTGAGAGTGCAGGCCAGTCTGACCTGCAGGAAGAGGAGAAGGGCTGGAGATAGAGCTCAGTCAAATGGATACTGCTCCAGAGTGAAACCCAGCCAACCCTTGGACTCGTGTGCTCGGTGGAGCATCTTGGTAGTGAACACATTTACATGCCAGAGGAGTGGCATGTCCTGACTCCATGGGAAGAGGGCATGGAAACTCCGTGTTCAGAGCTCTCCCAGACCTTGGCTTTTGTGTCTCTTCCTTTGATTCGTCCTGATCTGTATCTTTCGCAATAAGACTGTAATCACGAGTATAGTGCTTCCTTAATTCTGTGAGTCAGCCTAGTAAATTATCAAGGCTGAGCGGTTTGTAGGAGGCCCTGGGCCTCCTGGGGGCTCATACAGTAAAGAATTTGCCTGCAATGCGGGAGAGAGAACTGGGTTAAACCCCTGGGTTTGGAAGATCTCCTGGAGGAGGACATGGCAACCCACTCTAATATTCCTGCCTGGAGAATCCATGGACAGAGGAGCGTGGTGGGCTACATTTCATAGGGTCGCAAAGAACTGGACATGACTGAGCAGCACAGCACTGAATTGATAGCCAGCCATTCAGACGTGCAGGTAACCGTGGGGCCCAGATGTTCCGTGGGCATTGACACGAGGGTAGTCTTGTGGAGGCCTGAGGCTTTACCTTTGACTGCTGCTGCTGCTAAGTCGCTTCAGTTGTGTCTGACTCTGCAACCCCATAGAAGGCAGCCCGGCAGGCTCCCCCGTCCCTGGGATTCTCCAGGCAAGAACAGTGGAGTGGGTTGCCATTTCCTCCTCTTTACCTTTGAGGTCTGTACTAATTCCAGAAAATTAGTGATGCTGAAAACTCATTCTCTGTTTACTGGTGCCAAATTGAATCTTAACGACAGAGTTTTGGGTAAAGTAGCAAGAACAGCTTTATTGCTTTGCCAGACAAAGGGGATAATGCCGGACAGTGGGATAATGTCCTCAAAACTGTGTGTACCTGGAGGGGGAACCAGGACCTGCCCCAAGGTCACTGTTGTTTCTCGGCTGCTCCTCCCTTGTCTCCGAATCCCCTCCCTTCTCTGAGCAGCAAGTGTCTGAACCTGCCCTTGGAACTCAGGGAAGGTCATGGAGGCTGAAGCCTATCCCTGACAGACAGGAGACGGAAGACACAGCGAGGCTTCCATGCCCAGGAGCCCCACAGGGTCCTGCTTGGTTCCCTTGGTGCCAGGCTTTAATCGCTGCTTACCAGTTGGTGCCTGCATAAGCTCCAGAGTAGTCAAGAGGAACCTCAGCTCTGATGTCCCCTCTTTCAGCACCTTCTGAAGGTTGGCTAGTCTTCCTGCCCTGGGTTTCCATGCGATTGGTTGCTACTTTTCTTTCTTTCTTTCTTTTTCAGTCTTTAAAAATGTTCATTTGTTGACATGTAGAAAAAAGATGGAAATACCAGAAATTGGTTCATAGGGCGAGGGAAGAAACGAAGCTTCTCCGCAGATTGTGCTATACAGCGGTTACAATCCTGACAGTGGAGTTTCTAACACTGAAACGGAGTCCAGTGCTACAGAGAAGCTCAGAGCACTTAGGACTCAGAGCACTTAACGGCGGGTTTGTTTTCCCAGGCAGTAAATATATGCTCAGCAAGCTGAAGATACAAGAATCACTGATCCAAATGGTTAGATCTGGCCAAACAGACAATTCTTTGAAATCACAGTCTGACTGTGGAATAATGTAGATTTGAGGGGATGAAAGAAAGTTTACCCCAGAAATTAGCATGAAAGTAAAACTGAAAGTTGCTCAGCCGTGTCTGACTCTTTGCAACTCCATGGACTGTGTAGTCTCCAGGCCAGAATACTGAAGTGGGTAACTGTCCCCTTCTCCAGGAGACTGAACCCAAGTCTCCTGCATTGCAGGCAGATTCTTTGCCAGCTAAACAAGGAAAGTCCAAATAAATCATGCAAAAAGGCTGATAATTTTCTAATAGAATCCAAGTTTTGTTTACACTGGCTGAAGTGGGCTGCTACATAAATAATCTCTTACAAAAAGTTAAAATAGAACTTAGAAGGAATGGAAATGATGTATGAGACACACTTTCTAATTCTTCTTAAGCTTCATATAAATATTAACATTTTCCTTCTGTTTGCATCTGTGAGAAATTAGTTTCCACAGCAAACCCCTCCGCCTGAATGGAGATTTTGAGGAAAGCCTGATTTTAGTCTCTCTGAAATGGTACAGCTTTAATCTGCCATGGCAGTTAGAATTTACAGGTCTCTAATTTTTCTCCAACTGAGTATTGTGACTTTGAAGTTTTGGTGGCTCCTTGCCTAAGTCCACTGTGTTATAAACTTTTGGGTTATAAAGGCAGGACAGGACCAGAGGGAGCTGCTGGTTCATTCCTTTTATGACCACAAACATAAGGAGGAATGAGGTATTTGGTGCAAAGTTATATTATTTATTACTGGCAAAGTCTGGGTTTGAATGATTTCATGTGTTCTGAGTCACTTTTCAGTGAAAAACATGTTTCCTAAAGACTTAATTATTATTTTTTCAGGGCTGTAAAGGAATGTAAATGTCTCTGTTACACATTTTTAAAAAATGGATGTGGCTGGAAGTTGATCCTGAATCTCCCCAGGGTATCAGGTTCCCTGTGACACTATCTGACCCTCACCAGCTTTGGGGGCCTGGTATTCAGGTCAGTCTTCACTGACTTAAATATGTAAGCCCTCCATAGGACTTGAATCCAATCTTTCCCCATGACTTTGCTTGTTTGGGTGAGATTATTTCATGGGGAATCTTTGCAAAAATTCTTTTTCACTGAGTGAGTGTCTGTTTTATTCTGTCTTCTGTTTGGCTCCCTTGAAAGGCAGCGGACAGAGTGGTTTTTCAAGTGTCATGCGCTGAGGTTTAATTTACATAGAGTAAGATTCACCTTTTACAGTAATGTGCACACTTTAACAAATTGTGACAAAACACAGTTTTGCAGTCCCACAGCAGTCAAGTCATAGGATATTTTCATCACCCCAACGTTCCCTTCTGCCCTTTTTAGTTAATTCCCTCTTCCCACCCCCATTTTCAGATAAAGGAAACAGAGGTCATACCAGTGTTCCAAAAAGAATGACAATACAGTTCAGAAATTAAGAAGTGGCTGAGGTGTGCATTATTTAAAAGTTTAATAATTTGAAATACACACTTTATAAACTCCTGTCTTTAGGTTGTAAATGTTTCTTTCTCTTTTTAAAAAGATCTTATTGGAGATAGGTGATTTACAATGTTGTAACAGTTTCTACTGTATAGCAAAGTGAATCAGTTATACATATACATATATCCATTCTTTTAAAGATTCTTTCCCCATATAGGTCACTACAGAGTACTGAGTAGAGTTCCCTGTGTGTAAAGTTTTCTGTATTTTTTTCTTGTTTGCTATCTCTTATGGTTGTTTATTTCCTTAAGAGATTTACAATTTTCAAAATTGAGATATAGTTGATGTACACTCTCATGTTAGTTTTAGGCAATCTGCACAATGAGTTGACAATTACATACACTATGACATGATTGCCATGAGAAGCTGGTAACCGTCTGTCCCTGTATAAAGATACTACCATATTATTGACTATATTCTTTGGGCTGTATATTATATATTATTGGCTTATTACATATATTTACTCTTATTCCATAACTGGAGACTGATGTCTCGATCCCATCACCTATTTCAGCCCCCACAACTGCCATTTTATTTTTCGCTGTGAGCTTAATCTTTATATTGAGCTGCCAGCGTGTGAGCTGCAGTGTGGTGGACACGTCTCTTCAAAATAGTTTTGTTTGCTTCTATTTGTGGGCTTGTTTACTTCAGAGGTTTCGTCAGTTTCAGACCAGTGTTAATTTCTTTGCTTGAAATTTCAGCCCAGCGAAAGAAGTATAAAATCATTCTTGTAATTCTGTGAAACTGATTACCTTTCACTGTATAATGAGCTATCCCCAGAACTATAATGAAGACAATAATTTATTATTACTATCTTTCACATATGACTGGAGCAAGCCTGGGTTTTCACTTTTTTCCCCCAAGAATCTTTCTTTTTTTTCCCATCCAGAAGGCAAGTTTCCTTGACGCTTTGCCTTCATGGGGACAGAATCCCTCTAGTTTCTATTTTGTGGACTGGATTCCTGGTTTCTGGTTTCCTGGATGCACCCTACTTCTTTTTTACTGATTTAGTATACTTTGGCCACACTTTGTGGCTTTCAGGATCTTAGTTTCCCAACCAGGGATATAATCCAGGCCACAGCAGGGAAGGTGTAAAAGTGTCAAGTCCTAACCACTGGACTGCCAAGGAGTTCTCTGGGCACATACCATTTCTAGCATCAGTCTGCCCCTCCTGAGCTCCATTCAGGCCAGTAAAATCTCTTAGAGCTTATATTTGGCTCCAACACTGAAGCTGCACAGATCAGATTGTGACTGAGACCCACTGTCCTTTGAGATCACACACCTGGTCTCAGGACTTAGTGAAGCTCAGGTTCTTTAGGTCTCATCACAGACAGAATTTAGTGAGCGACAAAGTGGTAGGTAAGAAGTGGATTTATTTAGAGAGACACGCATTCCACAGACAGAACGTGGTGTGTCTCAAAAGGCGAGAGTAGCTTTGGGAGAAACACACTCCACGGATGGTGTGTGGGCCATCTCAGAGGGCAAGAGGCCCCCACGTACGGGGTGGTTGGTCTTCGTGGACTGGGTAATCTCATAGGCTAAAGTGTAGGAGGCATATGCTGGTTGTTTTGGAGGAAGGGCAGAGATTTCTGGGAACGGGGCCCCCGGCCACTTCGCGTCCTTCCACGGTCAGCCTCAGGACTGCCTGCGGGCGCCTCATTTCGCTGCTGTGCTACGGTGAAGTGTAATGAGGCTCAGGCCCATTGAAGTCACATCTTCTGCCGGCTTGGACCCCGTTGGTTCTCATCAGCTTTTGCTCTTTTTCCTCACCCGCGATGTCATTCTTTTCAAGGTTGAACCCGGCCCTCTTCTCTCTCGTTTCAATACCACTCTGGGCTGCTGGAGTGTCTGGATGAGCCATTTCTCACTTGTGTCTTTTCCAGTTCCGTTACCAAACCAAACGTCGGTATGCACACGTGAGCAGCAAAAGTAATTTAGTGCACTGGGTTGAAGTGAAGGAAAGCGCAACGTTTACCGCAGGGCACCTGACAAAGAGAATGGGCGACTACAGTTTAAAATCCCCAAAGTCCCCAGTGGGTTTTTGGAACAGTTTTTAAAGGAAAAAGGTGAGGGGAGGGCTTCAGGGTCTATGAAGCCCTGTTCCTCTGATTGGTTGGTGAGGAGGTACCAGGGCGATGTTCTGGGAATCTCAGTGGTCAGCCTTCTGGCTCCAGGCTTCTGGGGTCACGTGCTTGTGCTCAGCCTGAAGTCACCATCCTCCACCCGGATGGGGCCTTTGCTCCAGCAGAGGGACTCAGGAGAACTGTGTCAGGCTGTGTGTGTGTGTCCCTTGAGGAGGAGCTAGGGCTCTGCCTTATCACTGCACTGTTTCTGCCTATCTGCTTTCCCTCTCTTTCTGCAAGCCCTCGCTCCTTTAATTAGCGACCGTTCGAATCTGCTCTTTGGAATGCAGGTAAGGTCTAGGAGGCCAAAACCTTTTTCTTACCAGCAGGAAATGGGGGACATGGAAAGGCTTTTGTGCTGGGGTGGGCCCCACAGGGTCCTGCTCAGTTTCAGCCTGTAATGGGAAAGTGGTTCATATCAATCTACCAGTTATCCAGACATCCCTGGTAAGTTTACTTCAGTGGGTCTTATTTTCAAAATGGCTTTTCTCAATTTTTCAAACATCTTACCTTTTCTTTCATATTTATTTGATAATCAGTATTAAATAATGTGCTATCTTCGCTTTATTTTTTTTTTAACTTGTCTCTGGGTTGATAACAATTCTGATTAGTTATCAGTGACAGACAATTTTCATTTCTTCCCACTTTCATTTAGACTGGAAAAAGTTACATCTAATGTTGTGTTCCTTTACCTTATTTTAGAGATTATGCCTGTTTGTTTGGGACTCTGAATCCTTCCATTTGCTTCTTCCCTTCCTGCCTGCTTATGCTAAGACTGATGTTGCCCCAGTAAGATGTGTTCCTTCAGGATTACTGCTGAAGTTAATTTGTGCTCTGTCTTACTTACTCTTCAGCCTAGTCTGTGTTCAGTCTGATTTACAACCCTCTGCATTCTACTGTTGCATCTTCATGATGCCTGCAGATGCTTTTATGATTTTAGTCTATGAGACTTTGTAGACTAATTTTTTATTTACCTCTTAGCATTCCCATAAGATTGTCATTCCGTAGAATGAAACGGAAGTCTTTGCTTAACTCCAGCTGTCAGTTTGGAACCAGAGAAAGAGCACATTACTGAGAGAGAATCAGAACCACTGGCCTAGATTTAAGGCCCCTTAATTAGTGGAAAAGTCACTACCACAGTTTTTTATGGGTAGCAATTGCAAGTTGCATCACAGACCATTTATATTTCCGTCCTGTGTTGCATGTGAAAAACACTGAAGTAAAATTGGCAGGAAGCTACGGATCCACAAAGGCATGCTGGCAAAAGGCCACCCCAGCCCCCCACCCCGAATAGTTAGCACTGGTATCTGGGGCTACTTTTCCTCTCCCTACAGAGGGTGCCATGTCTTCCAAATATAACTCAGGATACACTGGCCAATAGACTCGTAGTTTTGAGAACAAGAAGAAAACATTGTCAAAGAATTCCAGGTCATGAGGCCTCTTGCTTTGCTTTGTTTCCGTGGTTCTTTTCAAGAATTTGAGATGCAGTCCACCAGATGGTAGCAGACATCAGCTGATTAACTATTGAAGCTTTAAAAATCAAGGATCAAAGTGAGAGGAAAGAAGCATATTGGCAATAGCACTAGGATCTGACTCTCACCAGCCTGTGGGGAAGCACTTCCCTCTAGCTCTAGCAGCTGGAAGTCCCATGGTCAGCGCACCAGAGCCCCAGCGGGATCACCATCCACTACGTGCGTCCCTGCGTGCAGGGCTCAATCAGCTCACACACATTCTTCTGATTGGTTCAGTTCAGTTCAGTTCAGTTGCTCAGTCGTATCCGACTCTTTATGACCCCGTGGACTGCAGCACGCGAGGCCTCCCTGTCCATCACTAACTCCCGGAATTTACCCAAACTCATATCCATTGTGTCAGTGATGCCATCTAACCATCTCATCCTCTGTCATCCCCTTCTCCTCCTGCCCCTAATCCCTCCCAGCATCAGAATCTTTTCAAATGAATCAGCTCTTGGCATCAGGTGGCCAAAGTACTGGAGTTTCAGCTTCAACATCAGTCCTTCCAAGGAACACCCAGGACTTTTCCTTTAGGATGGAGTGGTTGGATCTCCTTGCAGTCCAAGGGACTCTCAAGAATCTTCTCTAAGACCACAGTTCAAAAGCATCAATTCTTTGGCACTCAGCGTTTTTTATAGTCCAACTCTCACATCTGTACATGATTAATGGAAAAACCATAGCTTCGACTAGAGGGACCTTTATTGGCAAAGTAATCTCTCTGCTTTTTAATACGCTGTCTATGTTGGTCATAATTTTTCCTTCCAAGGAGTAAGCTTCTTTTAATTTCCTGGCTGCAATCACCATATGCAGTGATTTTGGAGCCCAAAAATATAAACTCAGCCACTGTTCCTACTGTTTCCCCATCTATTTCTCATGAAGTGATGGGACTGGATGCCATGATCTTAGTTTTTTCAATATTGAGCTTTAAGCCAACTTTTTCACTCTCCTCTTTCATTTTCATCAAGCGGCTCTTTAGTTCCTCTTCACTTTCTGCCATAAGGGTGGTGTCATCTGCATATCTGAGGTGATTGATATTTCTCTTGGCAATCTTGATTCCAGCTTGTGCTTCTTCCAGCCCAGCGTTTCTCATGATGTACTCTGCATAGAAGTTAAATAAGCAGATGCAGTGACCACATGGCAGAGCAACATTGCAACCATAGCATTACACCTCTGTACCTTTGAAAATGACTTGTGTTCTTTCCCCGTTTTGTTTTAGTGCATGATGCTGCTACTATTTGAGTTAAATGGCCATCTGTTTACCTCCAACACTGGGTGTTTACCAGGTAGGTTAAGTCAGGAGTTAAAGAAAGGAGACACTAGGTCATTTAAGAAAAACATAACTTTTCTGAAAGCTAAGTCATAGAGAAACTGTCATATATGAAAATGGAGATGAGCTCTACATTAAAAAGCCAGTTCTAATGGAAACATTCTGAAGAAAATAGAGCATTAATTCAAATCTGCTTGACTGTAGAGTTTATACTCCTATTTCTAATGTTAAGCACCAAAGTAAGGGAAAGAAGCAAACCAAGCTGATCTCTCTGAGCCTCCGTTTCTTTGTCTGTAAGTGAGAATAACTTCACAGAGTTGCTGTAGGGATTAAATTAGATACATATATAAAGCAATATGTACACAGAAGGCAATTTATAAAAGTTTCCTTTTGTGCTCCTTTCACCCAGCCCAAATCTTTATGGGAGGTCTTAAAATGTTTAGATTTCAAAGAAATTAGTTGTGATGTTCAATTTCAGTTCAGTTGCTCAGTTGTGTCCAACTCTTTGTGACCCCATGGACTGCAGCCTGCCAGGCTTCCCTGTCCATCACCAACTTCTGGAGCTTGCTCAAACTCATGTCCATCAGGTTGGGGATACCATCCAAGCATCTCAGCCTCTGTTGTTCCCTTCTCCTCCCGCCTTCAATCTTTCTCAGCATCAGAGTCTTTTCAAATGAGTCAGTTGTTCACATCAGGTGGCCAAAGTATTGGAGCTTCAGCTTCAGCAACGTTCTTCCAATGAACACTCAGGACTGATTTCCTTTAGGATGGACTGGCTGGATCTCCTCCTTGCAGTCCAAGGGACTCTCAAGAGTCTTCTCCAACACCACAGTTCAAAAGCATCAATTTTTCAGTGCTCAGCTTTCTTAAGAGTCCAGCTCTCACACCCATACATGACTAATGGAAGAACCATAGCTTTGATTGGATGGACCTTTGTTGGTAAAGTAATGTCTCTGCTTTTTAATATGCTGTCTAGGTTGGTCATAGCTTTTCTTCCAAGGAGTAAACATCTTTTAATTTCATGGCTGCCCCAAGGCTGCGCTGTTGTTTCTTGGCTGCCCCTCCCTTCCCTGATTAACAACCATTTGGACCCGCCCTTTGGATCTCAGGGAAGGTCTTGGAGGCTGGAGTCTGTTCTCTAGAAACAAGAAATCAGGGGACACAGAGAGGCTTCTGTGCTCAGGAACACCACAGGAGGGTCCTGCTCTCAGGGTGCCTGGGTAATTGAAGGTTTGCAGGTAAATGACATCCTGTGTCACCTGTACTGTTTCGGGAAGAAATGCAACAAAGTCACCAGCAGCATGGTCACTGGTAGTAACTGCTTGAGAAACATCTGGAAAAGCCCCCTGCGTATGCTGAGCATCACTAACCTGGATTCTCTGTGTGCTTGGCAATCACTGCGACCTCCAGTGCTTGCTCTCCATCCTGGCCTTCGGATGCAGCCTGCGTCACATTTTCAGTTTCTGGCTCTAGTCAACTCTCAGGTATGTGCAGCAACAGACATAATGGAGATGCTGCAAATCAAACTTCCCAGATGACCCCAAGTCTCATTTTAACTTTCACATTCTCCCTCCACCAAATTTTTCATTAGAACAGCAAGAGAGGTGGGATGGGGGCACTGAGTGAACTGAGTGTGCTGGAGGTGATCATTGTAAATGGCATGGCCCCAGCACCACCAGTTAGAGAGGGAGACATGTTCAAAATCATCCTTGAAAGGCCAGCTAGTCTCCAGCTACTGACTACTTGTTGCTGCTGCTGAGTCACTTCAGTCGTGTCCGACTCTGTGTGACCTCATGGACGGCAGTCCACCAGGCTCACCCCGTCCCTGGGATTCTCCAGTAAAGAACACTGGAGTGGGTTGCTATTTCCTTCTCCAATGCATGAAAGTGAAAAGTGAAAGTGAAGTCGCTCAGTCGTGTCCAACTCTTAGCGACATTGTAAACATACCAGACCACCTGACCTGCCTCTTGAGAAACCTGTATGCAAGTCAGGAAGCAACAGTTAGAACTGGACATGGAACAACAGACTGGTTCCAAATAGGAAAAGGAGAACGTCAAGGCTGTATATTGTTACCCTGCTCATTTAACTTCTTTGCAGAGTACATTATGAGAAACGCTGGGCTGGAGGAAGCACAAGCTGGAATCAAGATTGCCAGGAGAAATATCAATCACCTCAGATATGCAGATGACACCACCCTTATGGCAGAAAGTGAAGATCTAAAAAGCCTCTTGATGAAAGTGAAAGAGGAGAGTGAAAAAGTTGGTTTAAAGCTCAACATTCAGAAAATGAAGATCATGGCATCTGGTCCCATCACTTCATGCGAAATAGATGGGGAAACAGTGGAAACAGTGTCAGACTTTTATTTTTTGGGGCTCCAAAATCACTGCATATGGTGATTGCAGCCATGACATTAAAAGACGCTTGCTCCTT
Source organism: Madoqua kirkii (assembly GCA_006408675.1). Taxonomy (NCBI): domain Eukaryota; kingdom Metazoa; phylum Chordata; class Mammalia; order Artiodactyla; family Bovidae; genus Madoqua; species Madoqua kirkii. The sequence continues at coordinate 35,805 of SJYC01141788.1, forward strand.
TGAAGGAAAGTTATGACCAACCTAGATAGCATATTGAAAAGCAGAGACATTACTTTGCCAACAAAGGTCCATCTAGTCAAGACTATGGTTTTTCCAGTGGTCATGTATGGATGTGAAAGCTGGACTGTGAAGAAGGCTGAGCACCAAAGAATTGATGCTTTTGAACTGTGATGTTGGAGAAAACTCTTGAGAGTCCCTTGGACTGCAAGGAGATCCAACCAGTCCATTCTAAAGGAGATCAGTCCTGGGTGTTCTTTGGATGGACTGATACTAAAGCTGAAACTCCAGTACTTTGGCCACCTCATCATGTGAAGAGTTGACTCGTTGGAAAAGACTCTGATGCTGGGAGGGATTGGGAGCAGGAGAAGAAGGGGATGACAAAGGATGAGATGGTGGGATGGCATCATTGACTCGATGGACATGAGTTTGAGTAGACTCCAGGAGTTGGTGATGGACAAGGAGGCCTGGCATGCTGTAATTCATGGGGTCGCAAAGAGTCAGACACGACTGAGCGACTGAACTGACTGAATACATGGCTTAAAGCAATTTATTCTCTCTCTCAGCCTTGTTGCTTGTCTGGGCTCAGCCTGAGGTCTTTCAAGCAACTGAAGTCAGATGGAGGCTGAGGCCGTGTTGATCTGAAGCTTCCTCTGGGGTGAGACGTCTCCTGGATGGCAGCTGATGCTGACGGCTGAGAGCTCCGCCAGGGCTGCTCGCCTGCCCCCAACACCTACCTATGGTCTTGCCACATGGCTTATAGGTCTCCTAGTGATATAGAGCGATCCTCAGAGGGAGCAGGCCCAGAGAGGCTTTCTAAGAGGTCCTGGTGGAAGCTGAAAGGTTTCCCATGATCCTCTCTCAAAAGCCTCAGCATATCTCTTCTGCCACATTTTATAGGTCAAGCAAGCCACTCCCACAGGGTATTGAGACTTGGATTCTCGGCAGGGATGTGGTAAGACTGAACTACAGAAGAGCAAGTTCGTAGGGAGATGTTGTGATGAGCATCTCTGGAAAATACAATCTGCCAAACCCAGCTCATCCACTCCTGTTCCAGCTGCCAGGAGAATTCACCTGTATCCAGAAGGGCCCTGGACTCCAGCTAGTTTAATTACTTTCTTCATCTAGCTGTAAACTCAGAATGATTCACAATTAGTAAAATGCATAAAGGAAGTCAGAGAGTGTCAGTTTCAGAAATCAATTATTTCACAAATCAGACTCTTGCCTTCTTATTCTTGGTACCCATGTCTTGGTCAACGTGACATTCAGAATTCTATGTTTGTATCTGTCTTGATCACTGAAATCTTGTTGTCCTCCTTTCCTCTGCTTTGACTTTTTTGTGCTTCCATTGCTTGACTTGGTCCTGATCCCCAAGACCCATCACCTCTGTCCCCCAAGTTTGGCTCCCAGACCTGTGGATTACTCCTGATAACTGTTAGCTGAGTTTCTGTAGCTTCGCCATTACCTCCTGGCTTATCGATCCTTGCCTCGATGGTCTAAACCTTAATGTTCAGCTTTCCTGTCTCAGCCTGACTTCTTACCTCTGCTTCTTCAGGTTTTTAATTTTATCAGCCTGGTCCCATTGGTGTCTACCTCCAACAGGGTGGAGCTAGAATTTTTCCCTTCATGAGCAAACAAAGATTTCTCGCTGCAGAATGTTTAGTTGCAATGCCTTAAGGCTTCCCAGCGCCTTCAGTCTTTGAGGCCTCCTATATTACGGCTGTTATTCTCTCTCGATGGTGGACATTCCTGTACTTGCCTAACTCAGGAGGTACATTCGCTCTAGCCTCCATTGTTCAGTGTGTTCTGGCAAGGATTCAGCAAAAGTTTGTTTTACACATTTAGCATATTGAAGGAAATACTTTTAGGAAGGGAGGTGGGGAACTCCAAGCATTTGAATAAGTATTGGGCTGAAAATAACTAGGAAAATGGAACATAATTATGTTAATGGTCAGAAGTTATGATATGTATATACTGATTCCTCAAGGTCAGCAACTTTGGGATGGGATGATAGTTAAAATCCATTAGTAACTGGAAACTAGATAACCTCCCACCTGGGGAATTTCCCCTTTGGTGGTCTCCCTTTAAATTTATTTATTCTTGTATAATCTAAAGTCTCTATTTTATATGAAGTGAAGTGAAGGTCACTCAGTTGTGTCCAACTCTTTGCAACCCCATGGACTACAGAGTCCATGGAATTCTCCAGGCCAGAATACTGGAGTGGGTAGCTGTACCCTTCTTCAGGGACTCTTCCTAACCCAGGGATTGAACCCAGGTCTCTTGCCTTGCAGGTGAATTCTTTACCAGCTGAGCCACAAGGGAAGTCCAAGAATACTGGACTGAGTAGCCTGTCCCTTCTTCAGGGGACCTTCCCAATCCAGGGATTGAACTGGGGTCTCCTGCATTGCAGGCGGATTCTTTACCAGCTGAGCTAACAGGGAAGCCAGTTCTCCAGGACAGAATACTGGAGTGAGTAGCCTATTCCTTCTCCAGAGGATCTTCCCAATCCAGGATCAAACCGGGGTCTCCCACATAGCAGGAAGATTCTTTACTGTCTGAGCCACAAGGGAAGCCCCTATTTTGTACAGCTAGAAATTAATGTATAGAATATATGATTTGTCTTTTCCAATTTGGGAAAACAGAAAATATTCTAACTTATTAGGAAACAGTTTTCTTGACCTTTCTTTAACTCCTAAATTGAATTTGAAAGATTTTTAAAATAGACTTTCTACTGTGTTCTTAGGCCACTATAGGTATCTGTGAAGGTGTGGGTGAGAGACAGCCTTAAGATAAATCTTCCTTGCCCTCAGTGATTTTCATCTGAGAGAAGAGATAACATGCTCACCCAAATACCCAGGATACAAGCACTGTGGAATGTTCGTTATTAAGAAGTATAATAGTTGTTAGGCACCATTCGGAATGTGCCTTGAGAAACAGGCTATAATTTGCCAGGAGTGACGGGGGAGTAAGCAAGGCATTCTAAGTGGGAAGAACACCTTGGACAGAGGTCCACAGAGGTTCTTCCAGAGAAATGGTAGTGGGATGAGTTTTGACGAGATTAAAGGTGTATTTAGGGAAATAACAGGCTGTGGGACTAGAGAGGTGGGTCTGAGCCTTTGGGGAATGGCTTACATGCACTGGGGATGTGTGTGTTCATCTGTAGGCCATAATGGCTACGGGACCTGTGCCTCGCTAAGCCTGTTGTCTAACTCGAATTGGGAAGGGTGTTCGCAGCACGTACGTGGTAGGGCGTTCAGGAGTTCCAGTTAGACCCAAGAATCATACAGAACTGGCTTGCTGCTTTGACATGTATGGTTTGGGCTTGAAGGATGCTGAGTGGGTAGGAGAGGGTGGTGAGTGGGAGGGGGAGGCAGGCCAGGCCCAGGTGAACTAGTGTGGAAATGCCGTCATTCCTGAGCGCATCTCAGCCATCAAAGGGAGTGGCCGCTGCCTGTCTTAGTTTGCCTGTCTTGGTCCTCAGGAGCCTTAGTTCTGAAAAACTTCAGGCAGCAAGAAAACTGGGAACTGGGGGGACTGCCTTGTTTCTGGAAGGCTTTATCCAATTTGAAATATGACCCCAGGCAGAGCTGGAGGTGTTGGATCTGTCTTCATCTAGAGGTGGAGGGTTCTAGCAAGGATTGGTTCATTCAGATGTTCTGATCAGAAGATTAGGGTTCCAAATCCTATTGAAAGTTGTAAGGCTGATAAAAAGCCCCTCTTAGAGGTCTCTGGGCTCCATGCAGTTTTGTGTGTTTTAAACTCTAAAATCCTGTGCTACTTGGTTGTCATGGGTAACAATATTCAGATTGATAGTTGCAATTTGAAGAAGTAATCAACTGCCATTTTTCTTCATTAAGCAAAAGAGTCTTAAAACTCAAAAAAAAAAAAAATTAAGGGGGTAAGTTTCTAGGACCATTTAACATGGTGATTAAGTCATGGGATTTTGCAGTTAGGTGACCTTGGTTCAAATCTTAATTGACCCATCTTCTAGCTGTGTAACCTAGTATTCCTCTACTGTTCTGAATTTTGTTTCTCTTTCTGTTTTTGAAAAAAAAAAAAAAACTGCTCAAGTCGTAGAATTATTGGGAGGATAAATAATGTAATTTCGAGAGGTGCTGGTACCGCCCCCCACCTCTTGCCCCGCCCCCCGCCCCCCAGGTCTGCACCTGCGGGAGGAGAGGAGGGGCGGCCCTCCCTTGTCTCGGCTTCTCTGTCCTCATGCGGATGCAGGAGTTTGCAAGACAAGCACTTGGGTGAGACTTGGGAGCTAGGAGGAGGCCCTGTGCTTTGGGGGCTGTTGCAGCTGAAACACGGACAGAGAGGCTCCCAGAACTTCCTGGGGGCCCCCAAGAATCACCCACATCAGTGCGTTGGGACATGACAGCTGGTGGGACTTCCCAACACTCTCTCCCGGGGTTCTTCCAACAGGGACGGAAACCTCTGAATTCTTGTATTAAAATCCTTCCTCCTGAAACACACAGGGCAGCTTCAGCTTTCCCAGCTTCACCTTGGCAGCAGCTAAAAGTAGCTACTGTTCTTGTGATTAATTTTGCAAGGCAGGGCTTTTACTCTAGAAGGGGAAACTGGAGAGCAAACCGGCAAGCTTAGATGGAAGCTTGATCACAGGTCTGAGGCTGGGGCCACAGGCCTCATTCTTGGTGAACAGGGAGGTCCTGTAAGTTTCCCTCTGCTCAGCACCCTAGAAACTCACTCCGGCTTGGGCTGCTTGGTGAGAGGCTAGAATGTGGGCAGAACTGGAGTCGGGATGTCCAAAGGGTGGGGGGAAAGTTGACTTTAGACAATTGGAAGTATCTGAAAGAGAGGAGCAGGCAAGGCAAAAAAGCAAGAGCTGGGGACTTCCTTGGTGGCCTAGCAGCTAACACTCTGCTCTGGATGCAGGGGGCCCAGGTTCGATCCCTGGTCAGGGAACCAGACCCCACATGCTCCAACTAGGAGTTCACGTGTGGCAACTAAAGAGCCCATGTGCCGCCGTTAGGATCCGGCACGGTCAAATAAATAAGTATTGCGTGTGCTTAGTCCCTTAGTCGTGTCCGAGTCTGTGACCCCATGAGCAGTAGCCCACCAGGCTCCTCTGTCCATGGGATTCTCCAGGCAAGAATACTGGAAGGGGTTGCTGTTTCCTTCCCCAGAGATAAACATTAAAAATAAATAAGTAAAACTTACTTCAAGAGAAAGTAAGGACCGGAATGCAGGGAGCAGTAACCAGTCCTGGAGGTGTGACCGTATCGTGTCAGGAGGGATGCTTGCGCGGGGCGGCGGGGCTTCCGTATCTCTTCAGTGTGGGAGAGAGCGGCGTCTTAGACACCCAGGGTGGCCTGGGTTGGAGGGTGAGATGGTTTAGTGCAGTAAATGAAGCTTAGAGCTGACGGAGTGACGGTTCTTAGACGTGAATCCTTGGTTAGAGCTGACTCAGGGCTGGGCCGGGCCCGAGGAGCACCTGTACCTGGATGGGACGCGGTAAGGCAAGGACCCAGCCCGTCTGGGGCTCGGGCTTGCAGCTGCCACTTTGGTGCCGTTTCTGTGGCTCCACAGAGTTTGGACACATGATCGAGGACAGAGGGTGATCTCTGGATGCGAGAGCCCCCTGGCTGCGACAGCTGCCACCCACTGATGGCCCGGGCCGGGGCGGCTGGACTGGCCGCAGGCGGGTGTCCCCTTCCCGCCTCACTGCTCCACGTGCACCCCCAAAGGGGGCTTTCGGAGGGAGAGGACCACCTTCCCGGACAGAGGAGAACTGTTGTTTGGTCAGAGATGTGAGAGTAGCTGCGCTGCCCTTCTAGAGCCTGCAAACAAGCTCTCCAGGACTGATTTCTATAGGCGGGATGTAAACTGAAACCTTGAAATTATGTCACAACACTTGTAGGCTTTTAGAACCAGCTGCATGAGTTTATGGACTCCATTTCTAAGAAAATAGTATCTCATTTTTGCGTCACATCTCAGCATTTTCTAGTTGATGCTCAGAGGGTCATGTATAGACTTTTTTTTTTTTAGCTGAAAACAAGCTCTACTAATTTATTACAAATTGTTATTTATTTTTATTTAATAAATGACTCTTGGCCTGAACATGTTAAGCTTTTTTAAAAATATTATTTGTGAATTTAAAGTTTTGCTTTTGTTTAGCAAAACAAAACGACTTTTTGTCAGTTAGCTTTCGTTTGGAATATTCTGATGCAAATTATTGAAAACATATTTTTATTAGAAAATATTAAGACACACAATTACCTAACAGGCTTGTATGGACACCTCGGTTCTAGTAAATACCTTCCACATTTACGTTAGTTCAGTGTTTCAATCTGTGTTGCACCCCTCCTAAATCCTATCCCTCTCGCTTCCTCCCCAGAGATGCATTCTGCGTTTATGTTCATCATGAGCTTTTGTGCAACTCCCATGACAAGTAGTCCCTGGGATGGGGAAGCCTGGTGGGCTGCCGTCTATGGGGTCGCACAGAGCTGGACATGACTGAAGCGACTTAGCAGCAGCAGCAGCAGCATGACAAGTATATGCTTCCTGGGAAGTCCCTGGTGGTCTAGTGGTTAGAGCTCTGTGCCTCTGCAGGGGGCATAGGTCTGGTCGTTGGTCCGGGAAGTAAGATCCTGCCAGCCTTGTGGTGTGGCCAAAGACAAACCAGCAAGCAAAAACTCCAAAACAAATACATGTTTCCTCACAAATACTAGCATTTTGTTTGTTTGTTTTTTTAAAATCTTTTTTCAATTAAAGAAAAAAAATCTATTTAATGGCTTCACCAAGTCTTATTTGTGGCACATGGGGTCTTTGGTTGAGGCATGTGAACTCTGAGCTGCTGTATGTGAGATCTAGCTCCCTGACCAGGGGTCACACTCGGGCCCTCTCTGTTGGGAGTGCAGGGTCTTAGCCACTGGACCACCATGGAAGTTCTCATTTTGTCTGTTTTTAAATATGTGAAATTGAACTGTATATGTGATTTGGCAACTAGACTTCTTTCTCTCAACTTTATTTTCCAGATTTATATATTACAATGCTCTTAGTTATTTACCCATTTAGACTGTTCTATAGTACTCTGTATTATTATTAACAGTGCTTTGTCTGTTTTTCAATTGTGGATACTTAGATGGTTTCTGTCTTAAACTTTCTTTTTTGTTTTTTCATTACAAGTCATAATGCAATGAAAGGCTATGTATGTATGTAGGCAGGCAAGTAGGTAGGTAGGTATGGAGCAGACAAACTTCAGGGACCAGATATGAACTGGGTACATGTACACATGTGTGTATCTATACACACACACACACACACACACACACACCTCTATCTTTCTATCTGTTCTCATGCATATGTATGATTTTCAATGCTTATATCTAGGGATGAAAGATATCAACTTAGACAGCATATTAAAAAGCAGAGACATTACTTTGCCAACAAAGGTCCATCTAGTTGAAGCTATGGTTTTTCAGTAGTTATGTGTGAATGTGAGAGTTGGACTATAAAGAAAGCTGAGTGCCAAAGAACTGATGTTTTGAGCTGTGGTATTGGAGAAGACTCTTGAGAGTCCCTTGGATTGCAAGGAGATCCCACCAGTCCATCTTAAAGGAAATCAATCCTGAATATTCATTGGAAGAACTGATGTTGAAGCTGAAATTCCAATACTTCGGCCATCTGATGCCAAGAGCTGATTCATTTGAAAAGACCCGGATGCTGGGAAAGATTGACTGCGGGAGGAGAAGCGGACTACAGAGGATGAGATGGTTGGATGGCATCACTGACTCAATAGACGTGAGTTTGAGTAAGCTCTGGGAGTTGGTGACGGACAGGGAAGGCTGGTGTGCTGCAGTCCTTGGGGTCAAAAAGAGTCGGACATGATTGAGCGACTGAACTTAACTGAAGCATCTTTTCAAACATGTGGTTCTTTGTAAACTGTCTGTATTCCTTGCCGCTGGGTGGTTTGTCTCTTTTTGAATTGGAGGACTTCCTTTGATATTCTAGATATTCATCTTTTAGTGTTCCATGCTATCTTCTTCCAGTTTATGGCTCAAATTTAACTTTTTAAAAGGACGCTTTTTGAGACATAGACACTTTAAGGTTTAACTTGGAATTTTAAAATAATTTTATCCCCAGAGGTTTGTACTCTATCCATAAACATTATAAAAATATCCTGCTTTTACTTCTGAAAGTTTTAATGTTAAAATAATTCTCCCTTTTTGATGTTTAATGTATCTGAAATGTATTTTGTGTATGACATAAGATAGGGGGTCTCATTTATTCCTGTATGTTTACCTATGTGTTTCCATGGTTATTATCCCAGGATGTTTATTAATTAACCTGCCCTTTTTCTATTGATTTATATGGACATCTCTGTTTCAATATTAATATATTGATGTGACTGTTTCATACATTTTTCCTTTCCTGCATAAGCTTCATACTATTTTAATTGCATAGCTTAATAATAGTCTTTGCATTAACTTATTATTTTATGTAACGAAAGAAGATGGAGTAAATGTACCTGTCTATTGTGGGGAATTGGGGTCCTCTTTTCATAAAGATTTTGAAAGATTAATTCACTTTCTTTAATGGCTGTTTATTTAGGAATTACCTTTTTTCTTGATTCAAATTCAATGTTTTTATGCTGCTCTAGTAAAACTTCCATTTTATCTAACTTTAAAATTCATTGGCATGTTCTTGTCAATTCCAGAAAATCTGAGCAATTATCTTTGGAAAGATTTCTCCTCTGCCGTCCACCTCCTTCATTCTGTTCTTACGGTACTGCTCTTCGGTGTTTCTTGAGCCTCTCTCTGTGCTTCTCAGTGCAGTCGCTCAGTCAGGTCTGACTCTTTGCGGCCCCACGGACTGCATTACGCCAGGCTTCCCTGTCCATCACCAACTCCCCTAGCTTGCTCAAACTCATGTCTGTCGAGTCGGTGATGCCACTGAGTGTGTGTTTCTCTCTGTGTCCATATAGATGTAGATATTTTAAGAATCTCTTGTCTCTCAATGCTGCATTCTGAGTGCATTCTTTAGACACTGTTTTCTTCCCAGTTACTAATTCCTTTTTCTCTTTAGATCCAACAAGGGCTTTATCTTGTCTATTTATTGTGCTTTAGTTTCAACACTCATAGATTTAATTTTACTAATTTTTACCATCATCTGTTCTTATTTTATGGTTAACTGCTTTGGATTTCTGATTTATTTTTATGGGTATCACTGTTTACTTGTCCCTTTGAGCATACCAAGCAATTTGATTGGCCTTAATTTATATTCTGGATTTATGGATGGTCTCTCTTAGCTATAGTTTTATTTGTTTATTTTGCAGGCTCATCATGTGTTGAAGGCCGTTGTCTTTCTCTCTGTACTTATTTCTCCCTGCTTAGTCATTTTGAAGTTCCATCCACCTGCCTCCCACTTGACCACCCTGGGGCTCTGATCCGGAAGCCTGTCTCCTTCTGGTGGTTCTTGGCTCTTGTCCCTCAGTGATGATGGGCGTGGCTTGGCTCAGCCTCTCGTTCCAGGTGACGTGAGTGTTCACTTGCTCCTCTAGGCATGAGGCTCATGTGAGTAGCAGCCACAGGCAACAGCTGACAGCATCTATCCCTACTGCTCTCAAGAGTGCATGACCCCGTGCCAACCTGTTCTTCATCAGGGGCCAGATTCCCACAATTCTCTGCCTACTCGTGTACGCAGAGAACCATAGGCCCTCAGATGTGCTGTGCAGTGTTGAATGTTTCCATTTGCTCCTTGGAGCTGGTTATCTCAGTTTCAAATGTCGTAATTTTAAATACTCTTTTAAAATATTTTATTTATTGTTGTCATATGTTTGGAACCAACAAGTCCTCAAAACATAAGGAGAGCAAACTAATTTTAGAAACCAAAATCCTTCTAAAATAGTTTAGGGTTATTTCACACTTATTTTGAGCAGCAAGTCTTCAACCTTTCCTGTTTGTCTTTTTGTGATGATGAAAGGCTTGACTAGTCTTATATCTACTTATTCATTTTTATCTTTGCATTTGAACCTCATTTGCCTACATAATGTAATGTTGTTGAACAGTTTGAACCTGTAATTTAAGCTCTAGAATCATTAACTTTTATAATTCTAGTTTCAAGGAAATTGTTACTGGTTTTATCAAGAAAAAGAACTGTGAGGTTTCTTCTGTAAATTTAAGTTATCCTCAGCTCGCTCTTAGAGCCCCTACTATTTGCGTTGTTTTTGTTTCAGACTGTGTAACAGAAAATTTAAATATTCAGTTTATAGCCCACAAAACAACATAGTAATGAGGATTAAATGAGGAAATGAATGTTAAAACACTTTATAAATCTTAAAGCCCTATGCAAATGTGAGTTAATTATTATCAGTTTCATGCAAATTATTCTGTTTGGAGTTATGCATAAAAGCTGTTTCAATAGATTTTGCTCTGTGGAACAAAAGTTCTGTTTCCAAGTCACAGAAAAGTATATGAATTATTCTAGCTTGCATTTTAATACTATCATTAAAGCTTAATTGACAGTTGCTAATATCTTATTAAGCATTGATTAAGTAGTCATCATAAGCTCAAGACTGTGGGTACACGTTGTCCCCAAATTAATAGTCTTTAGATGGGAAGAGCTGGATATTTCAGCAATTTTTGCAATAATGTAACCGAGCAGGACCCTCTGAGGCCTTTTGGGGACAGACCCTCTCCCCACCTCCCACCCCATATCCTCTGCCTGCCTCTTGTTTGTAGAAAAGCTGCTTGTCTCCCAGGTCTCCACTGAGCCCCCAAAACATAGCTCAACAATTAATAATTGAAAGGCTGTGAACATGTAGTAACAAAAAATAGCACTCGGGCCAAGGGAACTGGTGACAGTTTAAGCTATAGATCAGCCATATAGCAGTCAACAGAATCGTTAGTTCCTCCCTGAAGGACACGGATCACAGTGTCTGGTGCACATTCCTGAGTTGTGCTGCAGATCCTAAACCCCCACTAAAGGGGAGAAGTTAGCCACTTGGTTATCATGACATAGCCCCCAGGCCTACTGAGCCTGAGGTTCATGATGGTGACCCCTGTGACTCCGCCCTGTTACCTTATCATCAACCAGTCAGAGACCTGGGCACACGCTGGTCACATGCACTGCGACTCCCCTCCCTCCCCTGACCTTTTAAAACCCTTTTCCTGAACCCCATCGGGGAGTTCGGGTCTCTTGAGCGTGAGCCAGCTGCCTGTACTCTTTCCTTAGCTCTTGCAATAAACTTTTCTCTGCTCCAAACTCTGACAGTTTAGTTTATTCAGCCTCACTGTGTGTGGGTCACAGGAATGTGTATTTAACAATCATAATAGAATCAAAATATGGTGGAACTATGAGGGAGCTTGGAGGGTGAGCATCGATGAGCTGTAATTACTTTTACTTTGAACAGGCCGATCCAACAGTGGTCATTTTTCATCAAAATTTAAGACGCTGAATTAAACCCAAAGAAACTGTGACCTGGATCTTAGTGCTGTGGGTTGTCAGACTGAGCGTAACTCAGGTAAAGCTTTGTAGAACCTTACTGAACACTGTTGCTCTTGGAGTCGATAAGGGGCACCACCTTGACCACTGAACCTGTCATATAATGAATGGCTCTGGCACTATCGTTCTATATGCTCGAGTTCTATATGCCCGATACACAGGGAGGCCAGACAGACTGAAACGTCAGAGTCTGCAGCAGAGAAAGGTTTATGGCAGGACCAAGCAAGAACAGGCGGTTCATGCTCAAAACGCCCGAACTCCCTGGTGCTTTAGGGGCAAGTGTTTTTAAAGGCAAAATTTGGAGTGAGGGTTGCAGGGTGTGTGATACTCTTCTGATTGCTTGGTGGTGAGGAAACAGGAATCTCACGCTCAGCCTGAACAGGAAACAGGAATCTCACGTCTTCCTCCTGGGTGGGAGTTCCTGCAAAAGAACTAACAGATGTTTAAATGGGCATTCCTTGAAGAAGATCTGGGACCCTGCCCCACGGCTGCACTATTGTTCCCTGACTGCCTTTCCTGTGTTTCTGTTTCATTACACGTGTGTTTCATCACATCCCCGTCCTAACTGATAACTGCTCGAATCTGCCCTTGGGAACTCAGGGAACCTGCACAAACAAGAAAGCGAAAGCAGAGCCTGGGGCGGGGTGGGCACAAGTTTCAGCACTTCTTCAGCTAAAAGCGTTTGGAAGGGATGGATCTCTGATAGATGGAGCTAATCTGCTCTCATTGCAGCAAAATTGGGAGGCCTGATTAAGATTTACCTTTTTTTCTGTCGGACTTCAAGATGGACACGGTTTTTCTAAGATGCTCTTGTATTTTTGAACTGTTGTGTGATCTCAGTCACATTTTAGAGCTTTGTGCTGAGTTTTAACACAACCTTAAAATTTCTGTGTGTTATCCTGGGACCAAATTTGTAGACTTTCTTTAAATGTTTTAATAATGCTCTTTTTTAGTCCTTAGGCTTATGACATTTTGGATGTCTTTTACCAATGAAAGGAATAACACAATTTTCAGTGACTTGCCTTGTTACTGAAATCTTATGTTCTTATACACTCTAATGCCTGTGACAAGATGGCAGCGTTGAGGGCTATTCAGAACTCAAATTCTGTTAAATTTTATGTGTTCAATACCACTCAGTTATTAGCATAAACTGGGAGTGGATGGGAAAGCAGTAGTCTAGAGAATTCAAAGAGCAATTAGTTTTTAAAAAATTATAGTAAAATATACATAACACAATATTTACCCTTTGAACCATTTCAGTTCAGTCGGAAGTTCAGCTGCTCAGTCATGTCCGACTCTTTGTGACCCCATGGACTGCAGCATGCCAGGCCTCCCTGTCCATCACCAACTTCCGGAACTTACTCAAACTCATGTCCATTGAGTCAGTGATGCCATCCAACCATCTTATTCTCTGTCGTCCCCTTCTCCTCCTGCCTGTAATCTTTCCCAGCATCAGAGTCTTTTCCAATGAGTCAGATCTTCTCGTCAAGTGGCCCCCTTATACTTGTTCAACTCAGAGGCATTAAATATACTTATAATGATGTACAACCAATAGCACTATCCATTTCTAGAAATTTCTTTAATGTCTCCAGTAGCACTCTGTATCCACTAAAAAGTAACTCCTGCCCTCTCTCCCAACCCCTGGCTTCCCATATGTCAAAGCCCTAAACCCCAGTGTGATGCCACCTGGAGGAGGCCTTTGGGAGGTGATTGTCATAAGGGTGGAGGCTTCGGCAGAGGAATCAGTGCCCTTATTAGAAGGGAAGTGGGAGATGGTCTCTTCCCACCACGTGACCACGTAGCAGTCTGCAAACCAGGAAGCGTGTTCTCATCAGAACTTGACCACACAGGCACCCTCATCTTGGCCTTCTCATCCTCCAGAACCATGAGAAATACGTTTCTGTTGTTCAAGTCATGTAGTCTATAGCATTTTGTTAAAGCAGCCCAAACTGAAAAGATATACGTGTAACTAGAATTACACAATACTCATTCTTTCATATCTGGTTTATTTCACTTAGCATAATGTTTTGAAAGTTCATCCACTTGTCACCTGTATAAGAATTTCACTCATTCACTTTCCAGGATTAATAACATTCTATTGTGTGTCTATACCACAT
>SJYC01141789.1:0-42308 GCA_006408675.1 Madoqua kirkii
ACTCTGCATGTAAGTTAAATAAGCAGGGTGACAATATGCAGCCTTGACATACTCCTTTTTCCCATTTGGAACCAGTCTGTTCCATGTCCAGTTCTAACTTGCTTGCAAGTCTCTTTGAACAGATGTCTCTGTTATTTTCATATTATTCTTGTCCAACTCTTCATTTCCAATTCATTTTGCCTGCTTTTCAAGCCTTTGTGTCTTTCTTATATTTTCATCAGTGTTTATTCCTTTTTGTGCTTACTCCAATGCAGGTTTCATGTCTCTCTGTGTCCTCCCTGGACTCTTCCAGTTCCTAGGATCTGTCTAATGGTTAAAAGTTAGGGTTCTGCCTGCTTTTCAAGCCTTTGTGTCTTTCTTATATTTTCATCAGTGTTTATTCCTTTTTGTGCTTACTCCAATGCAGGTTTCATGTCTCTCTGTGTCCTCCCTGGACTCTTCCAGTTCCTAGGATCTGTCTAATGGTTAAAAGTTAGGGTTCTTAAGTCAGGGTTTCATTCTACTTAACAGTAACTGGTTCAGTACTTTTCAGGCAATTCAGTTGCTCAGTCATGTCTGACTCTTTGCGACCCCATGGACTGTAGCATACCAGGCTTCCCCCTCCATCACCAACTCCTGGAGCTTGCTCAAACTCATGTCCATTGAGTTGGTGATGCCATCCAACCATTATCATCTTCTGTCATGCCCTTTCGGTTACCTCATAGTTAAATTGAGCAAAGGAAGAGCATCTCCCTTATAGGGCTGTTGTGACAAATGATCAGATAATACATAGAAGCACTCTAAACCACAGTGGGCACATTTTAAAGTTTACTTGTCAATAAATCAGCATAAGGAGATGATGATGGTAGTGGTAATAACAATAATAATAAGAGCTGGTTCTTCCCTGAGCTCTTATGTTTCTGCTTTGAGCTCTTAAATCAACCTTTTTTGAATTCACCGTGATGTCATAAATTTCACCTACTTTTTGGCCACATGTTTCTGATGCCTGTTCCTGATCACTTGTTTCCCTTACTCCTTGTGTTGTGTTTTGTTTGTAATGTGCTTGTATAGATTCTATACTCATTCCTTTTAAAACTGTTCCTTATTTTTCAGTGAGGCTAGTTCTTATTGGACCAGCCCTTCGAAGGAGATTCCCATGGGCAGGCCAGCCTGGGTTTCAGACCTGCAGAAATAGTTAGTGTGATCACAGAATTGTGTATATGTGAAATCAACAGTTCACAAGGCGATGTACTGTCAGAGTCTCTCTTTCCCATCCTCTCAAACAGATTATCCCCTTCAGAGATGATTCTTGAGTGCTCTTGCATTGGCCTCACGTCTTTGCCTCTTCCTGATTCCAGGCAGGTGCCATGTGAGCTCCGATCGCCTGCTGATGTATCCTAAAGGCTCTGATTCCAACAAAGGACGGGCAGTTGAGCCCTTTGAGGTGTGTGAGAGGATTGTGCTCTTCCAGGCTTGTCTGAGACCTGCAGGTGACACTTCCTCCTCAAACATTCTTGCTCCGTTTACAGCCCTGGTCAGGATCACAGGATGCCTCGCAGCATCATCCAAGAGAGAGTATGAGTTTCTGTCTCTTTATTTCCGTCTCTTCTTCTGGTGGGGCTGTGGCTTTCCTGGCTTGTTAGAGGAAAGGGCAGAACCCTAGCAACACCTTTCACTCCAACAGAGTTCACGCGCAGTTCAGACTCCACACTGCAGCCTCACAGAGGGAGGCAGATGGTGAGGATTCAGCGAGCCGGGGGAGGTCCTCGTACTGTTGGCACATCCACCTGCCCCGAGGACAAAGGCCCCCTGCCCTCAGCTTTACGTGGCCTCAGAGAATTCGAGTCTTGCTCTTGGTGAAATTAAGCTTTTGCTACATCACACAATCTCTGTGTTAGGCTTACACGCTTCACAACCATCATGGCTTTAATTGGAGGAGCAAGATGAGCCAAGCACTTCTGTTTGGTGATTTGTTGTAAAAAGGTTGTGTCTGCCCACTGCCCAGCAGGCACCAAGCCTTTCTCCCTCTGGAGTTACTGAAACCACAAGCACCAACTGGTGGGTAACAGTCAGTTATGTTTAAATGTCTCCTTAATTGAAACAAAAAAACCAGAGTGTGTCTGGTTTCCTCTTTACTGCACTTGAACAGGGTCAGGCAGGGACTCCTGAGTCACCAAGTCAGAGAGGCAGACGTCATCTGTGACCTGGCCTGAGAACAGCCGGTTGGAAACACCTTGCAAATAAAGGAAGCCACTTTCTCCGCAGACGTTCTTGTGCACAGCATGACCGAGTCCCATCAGGAAGGCCTCGGAGGAGAAAACCGCTGCCTCAAAGACCCGTTCTTTATAAAGCACGTGGTGGAACTTCAGAGCTCAGAGAAAGACACCTTTGAGAAGGTCATCAAGATAAAGAGAAACGCCCCTGCCCGCTCCTGAGCTCCACCTGGACGGCTGGCAGGACCGGCATGAAGACCCAGGGGAGCTGAAGGGCAAGGGGACCTTGTGCATGAAGTCTCTGCTCAGCCGTTTAAAGAGTTTTCACACAGCGTCGTCGGTTCCAAGTCTTCCAAATCTCCTAAAGTGACCGCAGTCAAAGTTGATTTTAGGCGAATTTCATCCACAAATTCAATTTACTGGTTCCCAGTATGAAAACTCAGTGGCTTTGTCTCGCGGCCATGGAGGGGGTCTGTGGACCGGCATGAAGACCCAGGGGAGCTGAAGGGCAAGGGGACCTTGTGCATGAAGTCTCTGCTCAGCCGTTTAAAGAGTTTTCACACAGCGTCGTCGGTTCCAAGTCTTCCAAATCTCCTAAAGTGACGGCAGTCAAAGTTGATTTTAGGCGAATTTCATCCACAAATTCAATTTACTGGTTCCCAGTATGAAAACTCAGTGGCTTTGTCTCGCGGCCATGGAGGAGGTCTGAGGGTTTGAGGTACGACACGTAAAAGATGAAAAGCGTTTGATCATCTGAATGGCATAGATGCGGCTGCCCTTTCAGCTCTGGGAACCTCAGTTGGCAGCACCCGCGGAAACCGTTTGGGCCACTCAGGGTGATGTTAGGAAGGGCTTGTGTCCTCCAGGTTCACTGCCTGATTTTCTTCAGGCTCACTTGTTCATTTGTGTAAGTGCTGCATGTGTGGGTTAATGTACTGATTGTCAGAGGAAGCAGTAACCCTGTCTAATTTTGTTCCAAGGGAGCCCTTTGGTTGAATGTTTTCTGCCTACTGGTTCTCCCCCAGAGAGAGCCCACCCAGCCTCGAGTCCATAGGTATTCTCTAACTGTTGTGTGTCACATCTGTGTGTGACAGCTCTTCCCTGACGATGGAAAAGGCTGTTTTTTCCTGGTGCTACACAGGAATCACAGAGAAAGAAGTGATTCTGCCAAGAGAAAGAGGCGCGGTTCTGATGGCTGGGGCGTGTCTGGCTTAGCAGGTAGCCCATGCTCCAAACCTTCTCCTAGTCCACCTTGCTTCCTAATCAACCCTCCATGGAGACCTGAGAATGTAGGATGTGAAGGCAAATTAAAAATGATCCTTAAAACTGGGCTTCCTTGTTCGTATTCCTGTGTCCCCTCCCATGCTCAGTCTTGTCTGACTCTTTGTAATCCTGTGGACTGTAGCCTGCCAGGCTCCTCTGTTCATGGGATTCTCCAGGCAAGAATACTGGATAGGTAGCCACAGCCTCCTCCAGGGGATCTTTCCAACCCAGGGACTGAAACTGGGTCTCCGGTATTACAGGCAGATTCTTTACTATCTGAGCCACCAGGGCCTTTACTGGTGAGATTTTTTCATTCTGCAATTTTCTTGTTCCTAGTTGTGGCCTTTTCTCTTTTGCCTAGACAAGTTCCTTATTATATGTAAAGCTAGTTTGGTGGTGCTGGATTCTTTTAGCTTTTGCTTGCCTATAAAGCTTCTGAGTTCTCCATAAAATTTGAATCAGAGCCTGGCTGAGTAGATTATTCTTGGTTGTAGTTTTTCCCTTTTATGATTTGAAATGTGTCATGCCACTCACTCCCTTCTGGCCTGAAGAAAATCTGCTGAAAAACCAGTTGCTAGCCTTATGGGGATTCCCTTGTGTGTTATTTGTTGCTTTCCGCTTGCTGCTTTTAGTATTCTCTCTTTATCTTTAATTTTGGTCATTTTGATTACAGTGTGTCTTGGTGTCTTTCTCTTTGAGTTAATCCTGTTTTGGACTCTGTGCTTCCTGGACTTGGGCAACTTCCCAGATTAGGGAAGTTTTCAGCTATTATCTCTTCAAATACTTTCTCAGGCCCTTTCTCTGTCTCTTCTCACTGTGGCACCCCTTGCTTTGAATATTAGTATCCTTGATGTCCCAGAGGTCTTCAGTTCTCTTCATTCTTTGTTCTGTTTAGTGGCAGTGATTTCCACTATTCTTTCTTCCAGCTCACTGATCCAGTCTTCTGAATCATTTAGTCTCTAGTATTGATTCCTTCTAGTGTATTTTTTTTTTGTTATTATATTTTTCATCTCTGTTCTTCATGCTTTCTCTTTTTTAAAAAATGTGTAACTTCTGTGCATTCTCCTTCTGAGTTCTTTGAACATCTTTATTATCATTACTGTGAGCTCTTTCTTCAGTAGATTTTCATTTAGAATCTTCATTTAGTGCTTCTTCTGGAAGAACTTCTTTGGGGGGGGGAGGTCCTTTTTCTGGAGCATATTCCTCTGCTATCTCCTTTGTCTAAGTTGCTATTTCTATTTTTATGTATGTGGTAGGTTAGTTTTGTTTTTTGACCTTGGAGAACTGACCCTCGGTAGGAGGCATCCTGTGTGTCTCAACAGTGCATTCTCATCACCCAAGCTTTATGCTGTAGGGGTTCCCCCTGAGTTCTGGCTGGGTCCTTCCGTTGCAGTGGGCTGACTGTGTGCGTGGGTGCTCTGGTAGATTGATTGGCCCCAGCCCAGTAGGTTACCAGGCCCTGCCTTGTGCAGACGCTGCTAGCTGCTCTCTATTGGGGTCTGGTCATAAGGTGGGTGGATGTGGACTCCTAGGGGACCCTGGATCTAGTGCTGGCTTACTGGTGGGTGGAGCCAGATTCCTGAAGATTCTGGGCCTGTTGCCCACACTCAGGCCTGTGAAGCCAGATCCAGAGCTGACTCCTGGAATCGTGGCTGCAGGGCCCAGGGATCCAGAGCTTGTTGCAGATTGTCCGGATGAGCAGGGTGGGGAGAGTAGTGGTTTCTGACACATTTTGGATGTTGGGTATGGAACCTGGGGTGTCCCAAAGTTTGCATTTTCCTCCTAGTTGTTTGGGGCTGGGGCCCAGCTGGCCCCAGGGTAGGGTCTGGCCTGAATTGTTGAGTCACAGTTTTCTTGCTTCTGATGTCTGCTCCCTGGTGAGTGAGGCTTGTGCAGTTCTTCTGGTGGGAGGGTCCAGTTTCCATCCACTGTTGCGGGAGTGGGGAACGGGAGCCAGGTCTTGGCCCTCTGGTGGGCAAAGCTGCATCTAGCAGTGGCAGTGGGCTTTTAGGCAGCTGATGGATGGGGCTGTGGCCCTTCTCGGTTAATTGTTTGGCTTGAGGCATCCCCACACTGACACTTACAAGCTGCTGGGTGGGGCTGGGCCTTGGTGTCCAAGAGCCAAGATGGCAGCCCCTGGTGTTCACATGGTTGAACACCAGTATGTGCAACAGTATGTGCAACACCAGTGTCTGTGTCCCCTGGGTGAGCCACAATCACCCGCACGTCTCCAGGAGACTCTCCAAGACCAACAGGTTGGTCTGACCCAGGATCCTATCAAATTACTGCCTTTGCCCTGAGTCCCCATGTGCATGAGACTTTGTGTGTGCCCTTTAAGAGTGAAGTCTGTATTGCCTCAGTCCTGTGGAGCTCCTGCAGTTAATAAGCTCTGCTGACCTTCCAAGCCAAGTGCTCTGGAGGTTCCTCTTCCCTGTTCTGGACCCCTTGGCTGGAGAGCGTGATGTGGGGCTCAGAACTCTGGCTCCTGTGGGAGAAGCTCTGCAGTATAACTAGCTTCTGTTTTGTGGGTATCCCACCCAGGAGGGCATGGAATTTGAGTATATATCGCTCTGCACCTCCTACCCGTCTTGTTGTGGTTCCTTTTTTGTGTTTTCACTTGTAGAAGATCTGGTCACCATCATTATTGCAGTGATGGTGCTGATAACCAACACTGTGTAATAGGACCAAAGTGTCCTTGCGCTGTGTGAGTATGTGCATCACACTATTCTAAAATGCAAGCAGTCTTCAAACCGTCCTGAAATATATTTCATCTTTTCTTACATTTTGTATTACTTAAAGGATAACATTTATAAGGCAGCAACCCTTTAAAAACCATCCAAGGAGGAGAAACTAAATTCTTTAGCATATACTTGTTAGAATGTCC
This sequence comes from Madoqua kirkii, assembly GCA_006408675.1. Classification (NCBI taxonomy): domain Eukaryota; kingdom Metazoa; phylum Chordata; class Mammalia; order Artiodactyla; family Bovidae; genus Madoqua; species Madoqua kirkii. The sequence continues at coordinate 6,340 of SJYC01141789.1, forward strand.
CATGTGCTTTAAATTAGGATTTATCAGTAGAGCTGGAGGTGTATCCTAATTGTTCACACAGTTTGAAATTAGGCAGTTTGTTTTGAAAAGCAAATTTGTTTTCCTCTTCATGTTTCCCTGCGTACAATAGGAAGCTGTTTTGAGTTGGCTCTGATGTGAAGAGAAGAGGAACAAGGCCCTTTTCTTCCTTTTCTATTTAGAACTGGGTTCCCTGCATGGGAGCAATTCATATCATACCATATCATGCTGAGTCACAAAATCTACAAACACAAAACATGCTTCAAGTTTTACAGCTCATGCGGACATTTAGAAAGTAACATTTTTCACTGTTCTTTCAATTTTTCTGTATGTTTGAGAATTTCAGAATAAAAAGTTGAGGGGGGAAAAAAAAACGAAAAATAAAAATAAAAGTAGGGAGGAATAGGGACTATAAATCCCTTATCTGACTTTTAAGCAACTCAAGATTCTCTAAAATGTTGGAAGCATCATATTCTTACCAAGGACAGCACAGGGCAGGAGCAAGTCAAAATGTTCATAAGGCAGTCATACTCATACGGCTGCCCGTCAGTGGGCTATCATGGTTCCTAACATGTGCTTAGTCGCTCAGTCATGTCTGACTCTCTGCGACCCCATGAACTGCAGCCCGCCAGGCTCCTCTGTCCATGGGATTCTCCAGACCAGAATACTGGACTGGAATGGGTTGCCATGCCTTTCTCCAGGGAATCTTCCTGACCCAGGCATAGAACCCAGGTCTCCCTCATTGCAGGCAGATTCTTTACCATCTGAGCCACCAGGGAAGCCCAGTTCCTAACATAGGAAACACCAAAGTTAATGCTTACAGAGTTGAAAATGTCCCTTCTGTGGAATCCCACACCCCAGTCAACAGGACCCCCTCCTTGGCCACATCTGTGCCTTTGAGTTTCCCCATTATGTCAGGGGCTGTGTCCTGTCCTGACAGTGCTCCTCTGATGGAGAGCTGTGAGTTGTGAGAACCAGATGCCTGTGTCCTAGCTGTGATGAAAGTATTTTAAGAGCATGAAGTCAATATAGAGAACAAAAATAAGACACAAAGGACTGAGGGCTAAAGAAAAGCCACCAGTTAGAGACCAGGAAGATAAGAAAGGCCGGGCAAAGGCCCGAGTCACAGTCACAATCAGGCAGATGAGCACTGTTAGTTAGGACTCTCTGGGGTCAAATTATCTTCATTTACTTCCCAATCTTTCTAGTGAACTAACTGCTACTTGAAAGCTTGCTTAGATGTCTTGATTTCTGAGAAGCATCTTGAATTTAATGTGTTCAAAACTATACTCATACTCCTGGTCCTCCTCTTTCAAAAACTTCCCTGGCATATTCTCCATTTCAGTTACTGGCAACTTCTTTCCAGTTACTCAAGTTCAAACATTTGAAGTCATTTTTGCTGCCTCTCTCTCACACGCCGTATCGGCTATCAAGTGATGGCCGATCCCTGCCAGATATGGAGACTCTAACCACTTATCACCATGTCCACTGATGCCATAGGGCCCAGGCTCCATTGTTTCTTGCCCGGATTTACTCAGTAAGCCTCCAGGTTGGTCTCCTTGCTTCCCCCTTGCCCTGCTATACTACATGGCGTCTCATTTCACAAGTCAGGTCATAAGATTCTTCTACTTTGGATCCTTCAGACTATAAATCTTCATGACGCCCTATAACTTCTCATACCAATAAAAAAAAAGTTCTTATTCAATCTAACTTAGTCTTTAGCCTTACCGCCTCTTTCTGCCCACCTCACAGTCTCCCCACCCCATTCTCCCTTAGCCAAGGTCCCTTTTCTTTGCTGATGGCAGACAAGGCAAGCACACCCCACGCTTCCACCTCGGGGACTGGCACTTGCTGTTCCTCTGCCTCAAACAAACACCTGTCAGATGTTGGCATGGTCAGCTCCCTCCCTCACTTCCTTCAGGTACGTCTCTGCATGTTTCACCTCACTGGACTCTCCTCTGTCACTCTACCTAAAGTACCCCTTCCTCTGCTTTTCCTTGTAATACATACCACTAACACGTTATTTATGTCTTCCTTCAACTTAGAATATATGCTCCACAAGGATGGACATTTTTTGGTCCATGACTTGTCTTAGCACCTGGAACCAAGCCTTTCACATGGTAGGTACACAAAAGAGGCTTTCTGAGTGAACCATTCAGATTCCTTCTAATACATTTCATATTTCAATCTCTTACCCCGGCTAGCTTGAATCCATCCTCATAGCGGTGTATAACAGTTCCTCTTAAATTTTACCCACTCATTTTCTTCACTAAGATGTATCAGATTACATGATAGTTTTTTTTTCCTGGATCTTCCCATCTTGTCCCTGACCATTCATTAAGTCCTGAAATAGCTGCCATTTACTTTTTTTTTTTTCAGCAATTTGGAAAAAGCTCAGTTCTCCTTTGCTACTATATTGAAAAAATATTGTGACTACAAAAATAATTTTTTCTCCAACTTAGTATTTGAAAGTCATGAAACATTTATTTCCCCCTGAAACTGTAGCCTCTGTTCTTAAATGAAAGCAGAAATTGAGAGCAGTGAAATGCAGAATTCTACAGCCGACTTCAATTAGGAACACATTCTGCTACCTTTAAATTATCTAAGCTTGTCACTTCTTCCATTTTTCCTTCCTGCTATTCAAGTTTTAACAATACTAAAATTTTTTAAGTTTTTTTCCCCAGTACTTTCCATTGGAAGGTAGGAAAACACATACATATCAATCAAGTTTGTCTGCTGGATCACAGTCCTCATCAAGGAATTGAACTCGTGGTGGTTCAAGAATGTTGGCCAAGTCACCTTTACTACAAGTCACTTTATTCTTCCTATAATTATAATTAGAGTCCACTTTATTATGAAACATCCCAGTGTTTTAATAGACACATGAATTTACATTGACCCTTAGGCAAAATCAACTTTCAAAAAACTAAGAATAAACTCACAAAAAAGAACCAATCCTCATACCACTTTATAGTTTATATTTTTATTCCTACTTAGCACTAATGTGATTTTAATGTCAACATGGGCTTATCTAACTTCCACCTATTGACTTCTTCACATTTAAGACTGGATGTCTTAAGGGATTGAATAAATGAATAATTGTAGCTTTAAAAAGCATATCTGTCAGTATAACTTCTGGGTATATATCCACAAGAATTGAAAGCAGAGGATCAATGAAATATTTGTACATCTGCGTTCACAGCAACACTGTTCACAACAGCCTACAGGTGGGAGCAACACAAATGTCCATGGACAGATGAATAAACAAACTGTGGTGTATATATATATACAATGGAATACTGTATCGCACTTAAAAGGAAGAAAGTCCTCTCATATACTACAATATGCATGAACCTTGAGGACACCATACTAAGTGAAATAGCCAGTCACAAGAGGTTAAGAACTGTAATAATTCCACTTATGTCTCTAAGGCAATCAAATTCATAGAAGTGGAAAGCAGAATGGTAGTTACCAGTCGGGGGAAGCTGTTCAGTGGGTACTGAGTGGAATTGGGGGGTGGGAAAGCCACTATTCAGTGGGTATAGAGTTTAGTTGTGTAAGATGGGTAAGTTCTGATCTGTTTCAAACAAAGTAAATTCAACACTACTGAACTGTACACTTAAAAATGGTTAAGGGGGTACACTTTATGATGCAGTTTTACCACATACACACAAAAAAATGCATTTGCACCATTTTACATGTGGGTTTTTGATGGAGAAGGGGTGGGGCAGATGTTTATAATGTATATGTAGTATATAACCTTTACATTGTAATTTCCTTTAAACCACACATGCAAAAAAACCTCTCACAACTTAGCATTTATTAAATATATTAAGTACTGAGCATCTTAAATAATAGTTTATTAGGGAGAAATGCCAAGTGTACAGACTGAAAAAAACTGACTAGTCTGTCTCTTCGTGATTATCTCATTTATATCTGTCTTTTCCACTAAGCAGAAAGTAAGCTCCAGTGTCTAGCTTTATTTATCATTGTATCTCCAGGCAGGGCCTAGAAAACAGTATACACATAATTATTCAATGTGCGAATATGGTATTAAACACTTGGAGATATCGTAACACCCAGGTTCATAATCACGAAATTCAAGCATAGAGATATACCATAAAGGAGGCAGAATCAACTTTCAAAAAACTAATTTTAATCAAAACAAAAATTGTTGATCATTAACAAGTTTATAAAACAGTGATTTAGTTACATAAATAAATTGATATCAGTGTATCAAATCTTAATTACTTTCAACTTCATGAGCATGTTTACATGGGTGATGAAGTACAACCTTTTTTTTTTCTTTTTACCTATTATAATAAATAAAATGGAGCGCATGAAATAGTTCCTCTAAACAAAAATACCTACAAACATACCTCTAGCATGTTCTCTAATGAAGGGAACAAGAGACACTGGACAACTTTTGCACCAAAACATAAAAATTGCTTTAAAAAGCACAAGGTTACAGAACCATCAGCTAAAGTAAAGACACTATACTGTAACCAAAGTTGGTATTTAATAATATAATGAACAGTTTGGTAGTTAGATCTCCAGTTTGGTTATTTTAAAGCATTAAGACAAGGCAAGATAGAAGGCTGCTTTTGTTTTGAGTAATTCTAGAGAAAATAAAATATATTTAAAAAAAAGAAAGAAAACTGAAAAGTAGAACAGTCATACCTACACAACTTTCTGTCCTGCACAAAGTCAAAATACCTATGCAGAATAGACATATAATATATATAATGTTATTTGTGCACAAAGGTTAGCTTATTATTAGCTCACTGCAAAGGCGTAATGTATCATATGTCAATTGTTTTGGAAAACATTTTGCGTTTTGTGTCAAAAGGATATTTCTTTTAAGTTTCCTAGGCTAGGAGGCACGAACCCCAGTTCCGGCATACTGTATATTCTTAATGCTAAGGCTTGCTGCTCCGGCTGTGTGTTTTGTTGTCCCTCTTTATTCTAGTGCCTGTTACAAGCATGTGTGGTGTAGTGGTTGTTGGTGGTGGTGTGTGTGTGTGTCTTGTGTCTGTGTGTATACATATATATATGTATACATAAGTTGTATAAATATATATACATATATAATTTCTCCCAATAGATCTCAGTCCAACCATGCAATCCAAAAGGTGGCTCTGCACAGATGCCCAGTATGAAGTTCACCGCCTGAGCCAACCCTGAAGCAAGGCGCACTTTTAGTCCTTCTGATAGGTTTTCTCTCAGTTTTTTTTGTTGTTTTTGTTTAAAACCAAGCTACTGCAGCTTCAAGTATTTTGCATTACATAGAATATTTTTTATAAATTAGTTAATGTTATATTTTCAATATTCAGACATATACTATAATATATATACAGTACAATAAATGCTCTCATTCTTTTTTTAATTTTTTTTGATAAATCCCTGAGAATGTATGTTGACAGTCGCTAAGTTTCCACATGCACAAGCATCGTGTGCCATGCTTCTGGACGAACAGCACTGCAAAGCCACGTGGGTCAGCCTTTTAACTACTAATATTTCATTTTGTTGGTTTGTTTAAATATGCTGCAAATGTAAAGATGAGTTACAAAGGAGTAAAGCTGAATCCATTCGAGGTACTTATCACAGGATGGAGGTGTTTTGTTTGGTTTTTAAAGCCATTTCAATTATTTCTTTTGAGGCTGTGAACGTATACAGAAAACAGGAGAGCTATGTGGACTTTTGCCACTTGACAACATATACTCAGTGTAAACCAAACCTTTTTAACCTCTCTCTCATACAAAAAAAAAAAAAAAAAGTTAAAAAAAATAAAACAAAAGAGAAATGAAAAGGGAAAAAAATTAAAAACACACAAACTTTCACAACATGACAATTTAGTCTGCAAACGCAATATAACTATACACATATAATACCGGTGTGGCTCTGTTCTTTAAGTTAAAAAGGGTACAAAGGCAGGCTCAAGTAAAAACAAACCATCCCTCCCAATCCCACCCCCACCCTCATTCATACAAGTTCTATCAACCAAACCTCTCCCGAACCAACATCATCAGTTTCTTTTTGCCTTTGTAGATTTGTTTCAGGTTGTCGATAAACTGTGTAAACTGAATGTTCCATCATGCGCCATTAAGAAGGTCTCTCGGGCCTTGCTGAGGAACTCTATGAACTCACTATAGTGCCGAGGACTGATGTGTGTGAGCCGTGAGTGTGTCGTGTTGATGTAGGCCCCAATCGTGGCATCCAAGAGCTGCCTCAAGGGGGCTTTGTCCAGTGACATGAGCTTACCCGAGTTCCTCCTCCCGTGGAGCCCCACCACGCCGGGAGTGGTCAGAGTGCACCTGCGCAGGATGTCCGACAGTACCGTTGCACACTTGACGCTCTTGACCACCAGAGGTATTATGGCTGCAAGCTCGTTCTTGCCGAGGGAGTGGCTGAGCGCGCAGGCCCACAGGACGTCGTTAATGGCAGGGTGCGTGTCCTGATTGTAGCTCAGGTTGAGATGGGCCATGGCCAGGGTGGCCAGCTTGTAGGCCCTCATGGGGTACCCGCGGTGCTCCATGTACCGTGCTATTGTGAAGAGCTGGGTGTAGCTCATGCCGGTTGTAGCAGCGTCAAGGACAATTTGGTACGCCGTCTCGAAAGCTATGTGGTCCTTCTCGCACAGGGTCAGCGCGGAGAGGGCACAGTTCTGGGGGTCCTTCATGGCGCACTGCAGCGCGAGTGTCCGGGCGCTGCTGGCCAGCTTTTCCTGCTGGTGGCAGTCCAGGTGGAGGCGGACAATGGTGCTGTTGGACATCACAGTGGTGGCAACAATGCTTGTGGCTTCGGTGGGAGTGAAGAGTGTAAACCAGCTCTGCATGATGCTGTCCAGGGCATACACACCTGCCAAGAACACAGAGAAGCCCCATTACTGACTGGCTGCCCCGGGGTCTCGCCTTACTTCCACTCTTTAATCAGTGCTTACACTGTTAACTATCGCAGAACATGAGCCCGGCCAGAAAATCCTGTAAGGTAATGTGCCTGGGAGCAACCTTTTAGAACAAGGTTATGATGGATTGTTATTCAGTGAAATGCCTAAGGAACATGAACTTCCTGTAATAAAGAACGAATCCTCTCGGTAGCTGGTATTTGCGCGTGCTGCTGCTTGCTTGCCATTTCAGACAATGGCTTTTTGCTAATGAGTTCCAGTTCACTGGGGCCTCCTGTCAGTTACCCAGTACAGACTGTGAGTCAGAGAAAGTACAACCCTCACCAGAAGGGAGTCTTTATGTGATATGTGTGTGTATGTGCCCAAGTTTAAAGTACACACAATACAAAATGATTAAACACACAACGAAGCAAGGAAATGTGACCTGTAATCAGAGAGAAAAAAGTCAACAGAAGCAGACATACAGATGACTCAAATGTTTGAAACGGATGACAAGGTTTAACCGGTAGTCTACGTACACAGATCAGTGTGCCTCAGCTGTAGGAAAATCCTAAATGTGAGCCATTTAAAAAAGCAGGCACTAAATCTAAGAGAATTTAGGCCTCTGTCTTGGTGCAGGGTAGGGTAGTGGTGTGACGGTTTTTGAACTGGTATTATCTTTGTATTGATTTACTAAAGCATCACGTCGATAATATAACTTTTATATTGAGACCAATTTCCTGCTTTCCAAGATAACATACCATTATAGATTAACAAAAGAAAAACAACAAGGAAAATGCTTTTACGGTATCTGCTGTGTCAGTCTTTAGATACACACTGAGGTGGCAGCGTATTCTCAGCAAGAGGTATATATCCTTTTCTGATGCAAATGGGAAGAAATGGTGGCTGTTTAACCAACATTCATTTTAAACAGCCACTATTTGGTTTGTGTTGGCATTCTCACCAGGAATGTCTGGGCTTTTTAGTTCCGGCTCACTGCTGCAGAGCGGAGCTAGTTGGCTGAAGGGTTTCACAAACTGCGCCTGTATGTGCAGCCCAGATCTTCTCGTGGCTCCTAAAAATTCTCATACGCCCAAACGCTCACCTAAACCACACCCAGTGGCCACTTCTCTGCTGGGTACCTTGAGAAACGCCCTCAGATAATGAAGGAAAAACTCAGAGCAACGAGATAACTTTACATTATTTTCATTCAAGTGCTGTGAACCCCTAACCCAGAGTCTGAAGGTATTTCAAAGACGGTTTCCCTCCTACCAATGTTTCATATTCATTCCACTTCTGGAATATGAAAACTGTAAATCTGATTATCACAAGACGCTACTAAAGGCACCTTAAGTGTGACAGAACAATGGAATAAAAAGGGTCTACTCCCTGGCCTATTCCATTTTAGGTAAGACACTGGAGCCCCACAGAGGTGACAGGAGCAATGCAAGTGGGTATGACTGGAGGTGGACGGTGAGGGTTGGGGGAAGGGAGCCCCTGTAGGTTGCTGGAAGGGGCAGGGGCCTTGGAGACATCAAAGTGAAAGAGTGAAAATGTTCTTATATGTATCTGGAGATGACAAGTTGAGCCTAACCACATGCACCTGGGGAAGCTCCCTCCTGATTCTACCTACCCACTTCAGTAGCGCACGTTACCAGCCACCTCACCATCTCCCGTCGCCGCCAATTTAAGGTTGACAGTGTCATTCGCATAACCTATAAAGACAGGATAACAGAATGCTTTGGAAGGTTCTACCAAGTCAATGAACAGTTCACCACTAGGTATAAATTATTAATACTAGGCACACTCCCTACTACCAGGAGGATGGAGAGCCTTATCTGAAGCAAAGCTCTGCAAATGAACTTGGATTTGTCTACGGCTTCCCTCGCTGGTCTCGTTCCAGCCTGGGAGGCAGGAGGTTTGTGTTCTACTCCTGGTGGGCCGACTGGCTAGATGTGGCATCCTGGGCAAGCCACTCAATCAGCTACTTTTCTCCTCTGCAAAACTCAAAGGCTGGACTGGTACATTAAACATGGCCCATGCGCTCTTCTCCTCCCCATCTTTAACATTCCATGCTTCTGAATCTCTGAGCCATCTCATGAATCAATTCTGACTGGGAACCCTCCATTTAAAAAAAATAATAATTGTTTTAGTTATTTCTTCTATCTCTGGTTGTTCCTTCCTGGTGATTAAGAAGATGAGCACAAGTCTATAGGAAGAAATCACTTTTGGCATCATTAGCAATCTAATTTTGTTTTTTACTTTCTAACAATCCCTAAATAAAATCAACCATATCTTTCTGCTTTCCTCATTTTTTAAGATTCAGAACCTCTAGGAACATAATACTCTCTTGGAAAGGTCTATGTGATTCCTTCCTGGGTCCCAGGAAGAATGAAGCAGGGAGCAAGCTCCTAGTAATCTGCCATTTACCAAAATAATCTGCTAGAATTCCAAACAGCCAGAAAGCTCATGTTAATAGCTCTTTCTGCATCATATCTCTGAGGTAACTGATAACAAAAATGAGCCAAACAATATGAAGTCATTTTTAAAAAGAAACTTCTAAAATGTCATCATATAGCTTTGAAGCCTAATTTCCCCTGCCCTTTACTTGCAGAGGACTACATATTACATGGCAAGGGCATTTTCCTGTGATCTAATTCTTTAACCTTATTAACCACTGAAAGGAGAAGCCATAACTAGAAAACTGTATGAATCACCTAACCAGGGCATTCTAATCCCCATACTTTAGAAAATTAAAAGGTGGCAATTTCTTTTACTGCTTTTTTATGGAGGGAAAAACACAAATGTTAATAGGGATTCCCTGAGAAAGTAGAAATATAAACTTTTCAGTTCCTGATTTATACAGTAATCTTTTCAGATACTCTAAGGAAGCAACATCTACTTAAATAACTAACTCAAAGTGTCCTTGATAATATGTCTAAGCATGCTTGCTGAAGCTGAAACCAGACCCAATCCCTCTTCCTTTACCTAATTTTCTCAGGGTTATAAAAAGGAGACGAAGTGTCCATCTGTTATGAAAATGAAAAAACATCAATAAATATCCATACTTCCTCTAAAAATAGAACCCTAACAACTGACTGTTTACTATACACGAGAGCTTAAGTCATGTATAGGAATAACTCTTCTTCATTCATTAAAGGAGAAACAGTGAGGTTAAGGCTCTAATGCAGAAGATGCTTTTTTGTTGAAAGAAACCAACAGGGCTTCTAAATTGCACAGTCCTACACATGTAGCTGCAGTGTGGCTCAGCTAGGAATGACTACACTGTGAAGACAGTGCTCTCCTGAGGTCTAGCAGACCCGTGCACCAAAGGGTCACGGGCCTGCACTGAGACGCCCAAACAAGCAGACATAGTTTGAGGGTGATGCTTTTATTAGCAGCCCCTGTCACCCCAGGAAAAACCACAGTCACGTACCTGCAGGCCCAGCTCCAGAGACACTTTCAAAAGAGTGATGTCTGGCAAACTGTCCATGAGAGTTGCTATTTTAAATGCATCCTGGGCAAGCTTGAAGATGTGGGATGAGGAGTGAATGTTTTTCTGGATGGATTCTAATACTGTTTCCAGCCTCCGAACATCACCTGCAATGAACAGGGGGAAACGGAATCAAGGCAGAGCAAAACAAACAAAAAAAAACATACACACCCAAAGGGAGTTTAAAAAGGAACAAGACACAAAGCACAACTTAATTTACACGTAATGTTCACAGATGGCCCAACTAAGTGTCTCAAGGTTACTGCAATATCTGTGCATTCCAGCTTCAAAAAAAGAGACACACCCTCAGTGACTAAAAGCAAGTATGAACCAGAACCAATAAGAGATAGCAAATCGTTCTCTCAGGCTCCTCCTGATGTATTTCTGGTGAATATTTCAGGGAGAAAAAAATGGAACCCAACTTTTTAATCTGCTTCTGGAGCTCACCCACCATTTACATGCCATAGTGACTAAACCCGAACTCTGCTAGGAGCAAGTTTAACGATGCAGTTAAATGAGGAAAATGTTGGCTCAAGTGAGTAGCACCTGTTTTGCTTCCTAAGCTAACATCTAAAGAAAAGAAACCTTTACAACATAAACTCCACCACTGAGAATGTGATGGAAAACATGACCCTTAAAGAGGCAAATAATCACAAGACTTCAGGATGACCCAGTACCTTTGGCTGCAGTTAGCATGGTGGACGCCAGCTCACACTGCTGGGATTCTATGTGGCTTAGAGTGAACCAGCGAGGGTATCGGTTGGGAACAACTGATGCAATGTGGTGTGGGCGGGTGAGGTCTCCCGTTGGAGCAGTAGATTCAATACTAGCAACCTGTAATGATAAGACAAGGCAGGCAGCGCTCAGTTACCACCTGGGCCACAGGGACTGGCCGGAAGCCAGAGGAGAGAGGGCACGCTGGAAGAGGCTGCTCAGGGCCTTGGTGAGGGGAGAGCTGGCACAGCTATGCTCTGCTGTCCGGATGTTAAAGTCACCTCATTAATGGCTCACTACCTAAACCTAAGGGTTTCCTTTCTTTAGCATCATTCAGAAAATGGCAATATTCAAGGAAATGAAGATATGTAACAATAGAGAGCTTTGAAACAAACACAAGTCTTAGTGTTTACCTACTGTAAAATTTCTGAACCTTGTAATTCACTAAAAAATGAAAATCAAAAGAAACTGATAGTGAAGTGGATATTTAAGATTGAGATGGGGTCCAGGAGAGGTCAGCAGGCTCAGGGTGTGATGCTGGGCTTGGGGCCTCACCCAACAGCAGTCACTACTCTGACAGGTCAAATGCCTCCCTCCCTTTTCCTTTTATGTAGGGACACAGAGATGTTAGCATTAGACGGTGGCAATTTAGTAGTAAGAATTTTGGTGGGGTTGCTAGTTAGCCTTTTAAAAATTTAGGAATATCCTTCTATTCAGACAGATCTTTCCAGAGTTGCCGTAGAGGAAGCTAGTCAACATTCCTGAAAAGATGGGAAAATGACTGTGAAAGCAATTTTCTTCAGGACTTTCCCTCTCTTTCTAGAAAGACTAAGAAGCAAGTAAGCCACAAATCTCTTTTCCTTCCTGTTTCCTTGGCTGTTCCCAGAGGCTGGAAACAGTATCAGAATCCATCCAGAAGAACATTCACTCCTAGCATACTCTGCTGCTAAGTCGCTTCAGTCGTGTCCAACTCTGTGCGACCCCAGAGACGGTAGCCCACCAGACTCCCCCATCCCTGGGATTCTCCAGGCAAGAACACTGGAGTGGGTTGCCATTTCCTTCTCCAAAGCACGAAAGTGAAAAGTGAAAGTGAAGTTGCTCAGTCGCGTCCAACTCTTTGCGACCCCATGGACTGCAGCCTACCAGGCTCCTCCATCCATGGGTTTTCCCAGGCAAGAGTACTGGAGTGGGGTGCCATTGCCTTCTCCGCCTAGCATACTAGAGATGCTCTGATAGTTCACACCACCTCTCTCCCACCGCAGCCCTTTGGCTGAGGGCATGTGGCAGGTGGAAAAGAGGTGGTAACAATTCCCCTGTGCCCTGCTAGAACTCCCCATAAACATTCTGCCTTGGCAGCCACCGAGGGCAGACATAGATGAGGTTCTGAGTGTTAGAAAAGTAAGCCTCTCCCCTCCTGATAGATACCTTCACATAAGCCAGAACCACAGAGAAACCTTACACTATTTTACCCTTAAACTTAACAGGATTTGAGGCAATAGCATCTGGTGGCATCACAACATTAGCATCCTTCCCTTTGCACAGAAGCCCAAATCTTAGTACAGAGCAGAGCGCCTGTCTTCATCTGACAGCTTCCAAAAATGGGAATAGGAACGTACTTATAAAATTGTGCTCTAAAATACAAACCAAGTGGTATAAAGTAATTTGGTGGTGGACTTTTGCTTATGTTAGTTATCTTTTTATATATTTAAAAAACAGACGAGAGAACTTTTAAGGTTCTTCTGATATGTTAATGAAATTTCATGTTGCCAAGAGAGCATGTCAAATTAAAAGATGTCAGCCTCCATACTCAATGACACACAGGTACATATAAACACATACATGAATACACACTATTGCTGCATAAAAAAGAGGACGCCTGTGATTTATAAGTTATACTCATACAGGAAAGGCACTGTTTTTGAATCCACTACACTGGCTAAAAAGTTTCTGTGGAATCAAACTATTTTCCAACATCTCAAGTTGGAGGTATGTCTTTAGGTGGCAATAACAGGGTCTAAACTGCACTTGTTAACAAGTGTGTTGATTTAAAAAAAAAAAAAGACAAAAGGAAAAAGCTCACCTTTTAAGAAAGTAGATTATTTCTTTCAGATCCTTAAAGTTTAAAAGACTATATATAAAATTGAAAATTGCAATCTTGAATGTATTAAAAAATACTCAGCACAAATTCATGATGAAAATAATTACTTTGTGACCTGACTTTATAAAGGAGGAGAAAACAGAAAAGTCAGCAGCAGAGGACAACGTGTTCTAATTATTATTACTGAAAAAGGGACTGAGGGTGATGGGAACAGAGCCGAGGCAGGCAAATCCTGGACGACCCCTGAACTGTGATGCTGTCGATGCCAGGCAGAGCTCTCACCTTTTCTCATTCTCCACTAGAGCGCAAACGTGTTTCCGTGCCAAGATGGCTCTCCTGCACTACTGACGGGAATGTGTAACTGCAGCAGGTGTGAAGGGCTCCCTCAATTATTATATTCAGCCAAGTATATGTATTACTTACCACTGTTTCAAAAATCTATTTTTTTCAAAATAATGAGTTATATAGGAAGGTTGCTGCCTTGTGACTAAACCCAACCTGAAACTGTTCTCTAGTCTCAAATTCTAGCTTCAAGACAAAGTGGGATAAAGCACCGTGAACGTGAGCGTGACGGCCGACAAAAACACCCTCTTTCCCTCACTTTAAAACAGAAGCCAAATGAGGCAACAAGCCGCCACCGCCACAGCTCAGGAAGCACGACCGGCTTCTTCAGATTCCTGCTGCCTGCAAGAAGCAGGGACGAGCGAGAAGCCTACCAGCCACTGTCCTGGTGGGGACTTGGATCGCCTCTGCCCACGGGGCGGAATACGTACCGCATTGCTCTCAGTGCAATTTTGTATGCCAGTTCAGCATCATGAGGTAGGAGAGAGGTGAAGAGATACTTGGCAAATGTGTGCATTGGAACACTCTCCCGATGGATTATTTCGCCTAAACCACTATATGGGCCGGCTGTAGGAAGAGAGCATATACATTTTACATTCTTAAACAAGGAACTAAGACTTCTTGTAAAGTTAAATTTCTTATGTAAAGTTATAAACAGTGTTAATCTAGTGAAGAATGTAATCTAAGGGATATGATTGAAATGAATACAATTCTGAAGTCAGAAATGATGCTACAGGGTGGAGTATACGACATCATATTCACTTCAGGAACAACTCCCTGCAGCACAGGAGAATCACCCAACTAGGGGGCGGAGCTTGTTCATGTTATAACTGTGACGTATATTCGGGAAATAAGGAGGCAGGAAACCTCACTCAACTTAAGACAGGCCCTCTCTCAATGTGCGATATCTAAGCATCCAGATCTTCAAAGACACAGATGACTCTACAGCTTCACTTTGGAACCTGCCCCAGACTCAGCTGTAGGAGCACAGATAAGCCAGGTTTCCAGAAAAGAGTGCTCTGCTTCAGGGGGAGGGATGGAGATTCTGAACCACAAATTCCAGTACAAAGACTTTTAAGTATTGCGCTTTTAATAAGGAGAAATAGATGTTAATTCTCAGAAAGTGATTAATAATAAAAAAAATAGAATAATACTCACCGTAGACAAAAGAAAAAAAGTAACTGAGTCTGCCACTATTTGGGCTTCAAAAGATCAATTTCAAAAGCAAACTTATATTGAAGCTATCAAAACTCATTTCTCAGAAGTTATGATAGGCATCGTGGCAGAGCTGACTTCCCCTTTGTGCTCTCTAAACGCTACCTTACGAAGGGCAATACCAACTTTTAAAACAAATTTTGAAAGGAAACCACAGTGGTTAGTTCAGCTACTTTCCACTTAGGTACTGTGAGGTCTAGTTACTGTAAAGTGTTTTGTAAATTAGTTTCCATGTCACCTTTGGGTAACATTGGTTTCATGACTCTAGAATTATGAACCATCACATTACTGCTCAAAGGACATAATACACTTGATTTCCATGAGAAAACTAAGTCTGGTGAAGGGTTTAGAATGCAAGAAATGCAGTTTAGAGGAGACGGTGAGAGGAGTTATTGAACTGGGTACTCTGGTAAGAGCATGATATATTTTAGATCATTTAAACTAACAGAAGTTGTTTTTAAATGTCAGTGTTTCATTCTTTGGTTAGCAGTTTTGAACTGTTCCTTATTTAAGTACTTTAAAAGTCAAGTAGACTACTTTTTTACCAAGACAAACTAAAGATATTTAAAAATGTTTTAGTGATCTGATATTAGTAAAAAGTTGATACAGCATTACAGTTTTTAGTTCATATGAGGCCAAATTATTTGTTACTATTATAGACTGAATGCTTACCCTGCTCTCAAGTTCCTACGTTAAAGTCCTAACTCCCAACCTGAGTGTATTTGAAGATAGGGCCTTTATGAAAGTAATTAAGGTTAAATGAGGTCATAGGGGCCCTGACCTGGTCCAGCAGAATTAGTGTCCCATAAGAAGAGACAGAGGGAATGCTCTGTCTCTGCCTTGTGAGAACTCAGAGAGAAGGCAGCCCTGTGCAAGGCAGGAGGAGGGCCCTCACCAGAAACTGAATTAGCAAGCGCCTCGACCTTGGACTTCTCGGCCTCCAAAACTGTGAGAAATAAACTTCTGTTGTTTAAGCATCTAACGGGTAGTATTTTTTTATGGCAGCTTGAGCAGAATAAGACATTAACTCTACTTTATTAAGGACTAATTATAGCAAACATCTATTTTTCTTCTTTATCTCTCCTCCATTTCCTTTCAGCATTTCCCTTAAACCATCAAGTTCCCTTTCTGTACTATGCAGGGAAAGCCAGGATGCATAATCAATATAACCGCACTTCCCAACGAGTAAGACATTCAGTCAGGTATCACAGAATTATTTGTCAATGAATAATCAGTGTAATCCCTGAGCTCCAGTGTACTGAAAAGTGAAAAGCTGAAATTTGGAATTTAAGTCCCCCAGAAGTGTTTTTCCAGTATGCCCACAGTATGTCCAGAAGTGACTAACACTCAGCAACAATACAGGGCCACTGCTTTCTCTTTTTCAGATACTTAAGTTCGCTAACTAATTTGCCCCCAAAATTCACAGAGTATCAATGCATGAAGAACTTGGTGCCTGGTAAGTTGATTCTATCATGGAGCACTTATCTTTTGGAGTTTACAGAAATGGTCCCTTGGCTTCCCCTTGGACTTCTTCCTGTCCTGCACCACCCACTCTTTGTGGGCTGAGCAAGGCTGGGAAAGGAGAGGAGGCTGGGATAAGTCATCAGCACTCCTTATCGGGCATAGTTCTAATTAAAATGTTTAACAAGAAAGTATGGACTAATCAAAGAGTAAAACAAAGTTTAAAAATATTCATAAGTAATGAAGACATATAGATAAGTAAGTGATGAACAGGTATCAGACATTATCAACTTTGAAAAGCACACATCCTCTTCTATTCCTTCAGGATAATGAAAATCAAAAGGCAGTTTACCAAGAGTTACTAAGAGCCGGCATAAAAAAAATGCATTTCTAAAACATATAAATGTAAAGTGCATTTAATGAAAAAAATTTTTTTCAACTAGATCTTTAGCTTTGGACATGTAAGAGAAGTTTTGAAATGCTATTTTCTCTAAATCCCTTCCCTAAATATAGTCATTCCAAATATAAGACAAATAAACCATATTCTATGAGCTTATCAATCACAGAGGATCCCACAAAAGTAACATACATGTACTTGAGAGATGGAAGCAATTAAAAAATTCTGACATCTCCCAAATCTGTGTAAAAGATTGCTAATGTTAAGTTGCCTCAGTCTTGTCTGACCCCACTGATTGTAGCCCACCAGGCTGCTCTATCCATGGGATTTACCAGGTAAGAATACTGGAGTGAGTTGCCATTTCCTTCTCCAGTAAAAGAGTAGGCTGCCACATTAAGTACACTTATTGTTGACAAGGAAAAAACATTTTAAAAAATATCAGTTAAAATTGAGGATTTGTCTGTTTGGCTCATATGGTAAAGAATCTGTTGGCAGTGCAGGAGCTGGGGTTCAATCTCTGGGTCAGGAGGATCCCGGGAGAAAGGAATGGCTACCCATTTGAGCATTCTTGCCTGGAGAATTCCATGGACAGAGGACCCTGGCAGGCTACAGTCCATGGGGTCACAGAAAGCTGGACATGACTGAGCAACTAACAACTTTTCTCTTGACCTTACAGAAAGAAGAAAACTTGACTTGGTCTTAGAGATTCTATGAAACTTTTACCTTGATGAATCTACACCTAATGAATTTTCTGAAATAATTAGAACAGTGAAAATTCACTGCTACAGTTGTTGGTCGTTTATCAGCATGTGCAAATGACAGGTTCAAAATCCAGAAGTCATGTAACAGCCAATAATTTGGAAGAATGCCAACCAATTTCCATTTTATTACTTAATAGATCAAAGGAATATGGCTACCAGTCATAAAGGAATATGGCTACCAGCAATAATTCACTAAATATCAAATTTACATTTATCTCAAGAACAACAGTTTAAATAAAACCGGTCCATTTCAAAGCTTGTGATATTCAAATAGGGCTCATTTCTAGCAGGCTCATTGAGTATTCATTAGATGACCATCTAATAAATAATAAACATCTAAACATCTATACATTTTTATTAAGTGATACTACTTTTTGGAGAATGAGCATGCCTGTGACACTCAGCGACCATACAATCAAGATAACTACTGTATTAAATGTACTCGAACAGTATTCCCAACAGAAGAAAGCGGAGTGCCTAAATAAAATGGGCTAAACAACTGGAGAAGTTATCAGTTACCTTCTAATAGGAAGACTGCTTGCTTGCGAAAAATTTTCACCAGTGTGTCATCCAATTCAATCTCCTGGAGCTTGGAGATGAGCTGTTCCTCATTGCGGCAAACCTTCTCCTGAGTGTACAGCCCATCAGGCATGACCCGCTGCTGCCCCAGCCCTATTAGGGCGACTTCCACGGCCAGCGTTAGATAGGATTCCCCTTCTTCTAGGAATTTGTGTGCAGGTAGATGCTGGTATTCCAGAGACTTGCACTGTCCCATATTCTCTGTCACAGAAGAAATCAGAGTTCCAAAAGTACTTTTGCAGATGCTCTACAGGCACAATCTATTAATATTTTACCCAGAACTCTTAAACGAATTACTGACTTAGCTCCAAGAAAGCTGGAAACCATGTTTTCCAATATCTTAAAAAAAAATGACCATCAATTGACTAAATGTGTATGCTCTGGGGGAAAGCATAGTACAAATATTTTTCTCTCATTAAAAAGGAATCACCAAAGAAAACCGTAACTCTAAGAAGAGCTACTAAGAATACTTAACAGTAAACAAATTTCTAATTAACCAAGAGTAAAATTATATGATGACTGGAATAGTTACCAATCTTTTAAAACCTATAATTGAAAAATTTTCATACTTTTACCATAATGTTGTAATTTATAATAAAAACAGTAGAGAATACAACATATATGTAACTCAATTTCATGGTCCTTTTTATTATCAGAGTCATCAGTTGTCAAAAGACATCGATTCTTTGAACAGTCTTATCACTGTTAAGGTATTTCTATTTAGAAATTCTTAACAAACTTCAACTGTCAAACTCCCAAGGAAGTAGATTCAGAGTCATACCCTCACCCTCCTGATAAGAGTTTGGGTCACCAAAATCCATGAGGGCAACCACCATAGGCTAAATAATTAACTCTCCAAGGTAATCCAGTCATGGGAGCAGCAGAGGTACAAACCTTCTTCCCTGCCATATGATATATATCCTTATTTTATATCTTTATGCTGGAAAATAGTAAGAAACACAGATAAATTCTTAGATATACAATCCTGATTAGAAGGGAATGAGTATTTTTAGGTTCTTGATACATGTGGCCAACTGTCAACTCCAAGACTTCTCCCAGTTTGAGATGCCTGCCTAAAAAGTGGGAGTACCATTTCCTGCTAACTGCTAGTCCTGTTAACTTTATGGATTCATAAAGCAACAGTGAAGAACAGTGACCAGTGACGAATGCCATTCAGGGTTTAGAGGGGAAGCACATGAGGCAAACGTCAATGTTTTTATTACTTTTTTTTAATGTTTTATTTTTACCTGTAAAATCTGAGAACACAGGGAAGCTTTCATCATCAGTGCGGCAGGCTTCCATAAGGCTGCTGAAAAGTGTGCCCACGGGATCCAGGGGGTGTCCAACCCAGCCCTCCAGATTGGTTATTGAGGTTATGCTTTTATGGGGTAGCTCTGTGTAAGAAAAGAGAATTGAGATAAGAGAAGTAGAGGAAAGAAAGGCTTTACCATTTAAGAGCAGCATCCTCACAAATTAATGCTACATTCAATTCAAAATTCCTCTTTAATTAAAAAACAAGGTTTCGTTAAACCCCAACTTGTGAGCTATTTTAAGTTCTGAAGGCTCATCTGTGAATCAAAAAAATGGTGTTAACTGCCCAGGAAAACTCTCAAACATCTATTTAATTCATGTCCAGAGTACTAGGTTGACATTATTGTTTACACAATTAAATTATAATGTATGAGGAAAAATGAATTCCAACTTTTCACTTGAGAAGCTAAGGACAACTCTCCTCACCTCCTAGGAGTGGCTTTAAAGAGAACTAAGAATTCCCCCTGGAATTATCATTGGCTAACTAACTACAACTTTATTAAGAAGATATTCTTCTCACTGAGTCATCTAAAATAGAGTCTAAAGAGCAGCTATGCTCTGGGTCAGACTTGAACTCCCCTATCACCTTACAAGAGTCTTCCTTATCATGGATATGTAAGCCATTTAAGAGAGAAACTTTTCCACAAAGGGGAACTACAACAGAAGATAACATAATTTGGATGGAATGTATCCTTTTCATTTTCTTCAAGGAATGTTAGAACTTTAAAATTCTCAAGTTAGAGTGCTGAGAAAAAAGCTGCAAATACTTTAGGATATACTCCATTATTGTAAACAATGCACTACTTTACATGTAAGTGTTTACTAAAATAATAAATAGTAGTAGTTCGTTCTTGAAGGAAAGTACAATAAAAACTACATATAATATAAAATAAACAAGAAAAACATTGGCTTGTAAATAGCTACAGAGCTATTCCACCAAGTTCAATATTCTTTTAGAAGTCTTCGGTTTTGGACTACCAACTATCAGTACATAAAAATAAAGCATGGCCTGGCACAGTGTATTACAATTTATGGAAACTGAGCACTAGATTCCTTCGAAGGGACTTTCCCTTCAGTTTCTGTCACTGATTTTTAATATACACAAGTCCAGAATGAAAACAGAAACATGAGTATTACTCTTAGCAACAAGTCTGTCTGTCTCTCCATATATATATATATGTGTGTGTGTGTGTGTGTGTGTGTATGTGTATTAGACTTACTGTGGCAATCATTTAAAAACATATATAAATATGGAATCATGTTGTATACCTGAAACCAATGTTGTATGTCAATTATATCAATTTTTTAAAAAGTTGACATATGCCAAATATTATTGAAAATGTACAAGATATTTTATTTACTAATCTTGGCCCCATAAGAAATAACTGCTTCAGCAATTTGGAATTGTAACAGTACAAAAACACCTATTATCTGAACATGGGCAAACAAAAATAAAGTAGGGAAAGATATATAGATATGTAGTACTAGTAAAGAATTTAAAATTTTCATGATGTAAAGGATAAAAGAGAAATGAGTCTGAGACCTCAAAGGCAGCTATTAATACCTTAATGTGTGTTTCAACTTAATCTACATGAACTAACATTTTTACATTTTGTATTTCTTAGATATTGTAACATTTAAGTTAAATTCATTTTAAAAACATTTTTTTGGAAAGAGCAATAAAGTAAAGTCTCAAAGCTCCAGTGATCAGCAAGAGCGAGCCGTCCTGTTGCAGTACAAAAAGTACTTCGTTCTCTCTTAGCCTATCTTCATCCTTTCTACTTTTCAGAAACAAACGCCTCTTGGCCATATTGTATGTGTTTAGGTGAAGGGAGAGACTTCAGAAAAATTTTGCAAAGGGCCAAACAACATATTCTGCAAATATATCTGGTAGCCAGTGATGATATGATGAACATGAAGAACTGGACAAATAATGACTTTCAGGGATATGACATTCCAGACCTATCTGAGCTCCCCCTTTTTGGCTCATGTGGTAACTGTGGAACTTCCTTTCACCAAAAAATGACTGTTAGTTAACATTTTTAATACTTTTAATATAGAGGATATAAAATATTACAACAGTCTAATCTCTAGCCCACTTCAACTTTTGATAATTTTCAGCTATACCCTAGTGTGTGTATAATTGCCCAAGGAATAAAATAAAAATATAAGCCAAAGAAAAAAACATCACAACTAAAACTACTCTCTCTGAATAAGATATAAAATTCCAGAGTGAAAACAAAACAATCATACCAAAGAAAAATAAAAAAGATCTACATGCACAGAAGAAAAAGAAGCACGTGGATTAATCAGAGAAAGCATTGTATTTCTTTCTTCTGATCAGGGCCTTATGCATGTAATATAACTCTGTTGCACTTGTTATTACTAAGTAATACTTATTTAAAATTTAAAAGATTAATAAACTGAGACAAAGAGGAGTTAAATATGTCCTGTCAGTTGACAGCTCATCAAAGGTTATTTACAGAATCTAAAAAATCCAGTTCTATTTGGTCACTTTAAATACACAGCATGTCCTGATGTACAAGTTATTACAATTAAAATGTTTTACAGTCCTTCTATATTATGTGAGGCCTGCTTTCAGCACTTAATAGGAAATAACTAGTTTAATTTTTCAACTCCAGGAGACAAGTCCTCAATTGAGCCCCAGTCCACAGATGAGGTCAAGTCAATGCCTAAGGTCTCCAGCCGGGACCTCTTGCCAGGATTCAAACATAGGCAGTCTACCACTGGAGTCCTTATTGTCACAATTAAAATGTCTCTTCACAGAATGAAATATAACTGGTTAACTTGCATTTTAGGTAATTTAGATATACTACATAACTCAAACAGTAAAAAAAAAAACAAAACCCAAACCCAAAAAGCAACAACTTCCCCCTTAAAAAATTAACTTAGGAAACTAAGAAACTTAAAAAAAAAAAAAAAAAAAAAACCTTATGTTTCACAGCATTCAACCAGAGAGGGAAAATGCCTAAAACTTGTCACAGATTAGCTAGCTATTAAACATTTCAAAAGAGTGGTGAGTGAAGCCATTGCTGTGGCTCTAATTTTAAAAGCTCTCCCCACCAAAGAGCATGAAACCTAGTGACATTATCACCAAGAATCCCAGTCCAACGGAAACAAACTCCTTCACACATTCACCTTTTTTCTGAGTTCGGAACACTTCCAGCTGTTTCTGTTGCTGTCGTCTTAATGTGTTAACGATAGCTATTGCTAGTCTCAGTGCTTCTCTGGGGTACCCATGAGAACGTAACGCATCCACTCGTGCACAGGCTGTAGGAACATGTTCTAAAACAGAAAGTGAAGGGGGAAAGGTGCCATTATCAGATATATCTATAAAAACAGGATTTAACAGTAAGATGTTTCCCCCAAAATACTATTAAAAAGACACAAGAAACCATTTCTGGACTTGGATTTGAATGAAACACTCCTATTGCCAAGCATTCATCCATCTCCCATTGAATGCCTCAACTCTCCACCTCCCACTCCAGTAATGCTATAGAAACTAAACAAAGAAGTAAGTCATGGAAATGTCTTTCCGGTTTGGCCACTTACCATGCCAGAGGGGCCACCCGCGGGAGTCAAAGAGGGAGTTTTCAGTGTCGTCATGGTAACAGTAGTTGGTGTATAGGTCACTGCTGATGATGTGCTGCAAGTGGCTATCCTGCCAGTGGAGATCGCATGCCTCGATGGCTCGGGTGAACACTGTCCGATGTGGCCTGTTCGATGAATCTGTTTTTTCCACAATTCAGAAAGCTGTGTCAGCTATGATTCACACGTCAATAATCAGTTTCATACCATACCATTCTGTGGCCAGATGTTCATGAACACACCCACACAGACTGTCCTGCACCCCCTAAGCAGAAGGATGGAGGGTGAATAGTCTTATGTCCTAAGTACTAGGAGGCAAATCAGCCCCAAGAGCCAGCATTCATTCTCTTGTTTTATCAAACACACACACTCTGCAGCCATCAAAGCTAAGGTTAGAGGCGTCCTGCAAAAAGAACTGTCACATCTAGTTTCCATGAAAAATGCACTCAGAGGAGGCACTCAGCACAAAAATCACAGGAAAACTCACTGCCCCCATTTCTGAGGTGCTGTGGTGGGCTGCCCTGATGGGATCAACAAACACTATGCAAGAGATGAGACACCAGCCATGGAACCTTTCAGGAAGATGCAATCAGCCTTCAAAAATATGCAGAAGGGTTGTGCTTTTGGTTGTATTTTTTAACTATATTGTGCGGTTTTGCACAATTAAAATTATTATGCTTCTTGGGATATAATGATGAAATGGCACTTTATATCCCAAAGGGCATAAATGCATATATTTAACATTTCACAAAGCCACACAACATAGCTACAAAACAAACCAGCGCACTTACCTTGCCCTACAGGCTGCCTCCTGACTCCCGTGCAGGTTCCATGGCTGGTGTGATGTCCCCAGCATAGTGTATGCGGGGCACCACAAAGGAGCAGAAGCGCACACTCCGAAGAGGGCTCAGGTTTCAGGACCTGACGGAGAAAAGAAATGTTTGGGGAATAAAGGATATTCTTACCCCACTTCTGGGATTATTCAGTCCTTCTGGAAAACATGGTTCAAATTCTACCTGCCCTCCCAGCCCTTGGGTCCCAAACTCCAGACTTACCTTCAACTGTGGCACGAACCTTAGAAAGAGCCTCAACTGACAATCAGGGTAACAAACTATTTTTATTTATGGGTGCTTTATTTAACTCAAGTATCACCCCTCACTGTTCTGAGACTTAACTAAATGAGAAGTAAAATCTGGAGCTTCCTTAGCTGGTAAATTTCATCTTCCTGTCCTTGGAGCTCTGGCTAAGCACAGACATAAAGGAAATCATAAAAATGAAAACACACCTGAATCAAGGAAAGCTCTGAAAACTTATCCAGATCAAACCCTCTATTCTGCTGACGGAACTTAAAATCGAGAGACGTAAAGTGATTTGCCAAGGTCACACACCCAGGCAGTGGCAGTCAAGATCAAAACACAGATAACCTCACTTCAAATTCAGCTATGTCAGCTGTTCTGAAAGGCTTTTGAATGGTCTTTAACAGAAAGAGACATTACTTCAGCTTGGTCTCAGGTGGACTTAGACAGCTGTACATGAATGGCAGACATATCAAAATGCATGAATGACCGACAATTTGAGAGGCATAAACATTGATGTATCTGTTCTGGCCCCTGCCCAGACTGCCTGTTAGGAAAAGACAGTGTACTCTTTGCAGATGGAGAGCGAGGACCTTGTATTTCATAGCCTTTGGAACCTACCGGGGCTTTTTTGCAGACCAGAATAAATATAAAGAAACTAATTCCATGACTTTTTACAGTCAGTCAATCAAACATTCCAAAATCCAAATCACACGTAAGTGTTAAGTGGCTGTGCAACTTCATTTAACTCAAATCACAGAAACAATTTAAAATTAAAAGAAGACTTTAAAAGAGCAACTTAGTATTATGCACACAGTAAGAGAATGAAAGTCCTATCTGTCTACTTAATCCACTGTGGTATGAATTCCATTAAAAAAATTAAAATCTTAACTTTTCATGTTTTTATGTGACTGTAAGATCATAGACATACATAGAAGACACACACCAGACTTTTTACAGTGGTTGGCTCTTAAGAGATCAATAATACCAATTGTAACAAAAAAAAACCTGAATACTGTTTAAAAGAAAATATAAGATATAAAACCCTGTAATAGCACAGAAACAAAAAAAATGTACAGAGACAATGACTTAAAAAAACTGATTTGAATACGTATCAAAATTATAGTCTATTTATTTATTTATTTATTTTTGGCCGCACAGACGTGGGATCTTCATTTTCCAGCCAAGGATCGAAACTGCACCCTCTGCAATGGCAATGTGGAGGCATAGCCACTGGACCACCAGGGAAGTCCCGGTCAGTTTCTTTTTTGTTTTTCTTTTTTTCTGGTCAATTTTTATCTTAGATATCTTATGTTTTAAAATTTTTGTAATAGCATAGAAAACAGAGAAACAGATGATCTGAAATGGTTAGAATGATAAACACACAAATTTGTGGTAGCACAGGTGGCAAAGTAGGAGAAGTAAAGGGCACACACTCTCGTATTCTTGCCTGGAAAATCCCACGGACAGAGGAGCCTGGCAAGCTACAGTCCATGGAGTCCAAGAGTTGGACACGACTTAGTGATGAAATTATCATCATCAGCTGGTAAAAAGTCTACATGCAATGCAGGAGACCCCAGTTCGATTCCTGGGTCAGGAAGTTCCCCTGGAAAAGGGAATAGGCTACCCACTCTAGTATTCTCAGGCTTCCCTGGTAGCTCAGAGGGTAAAGAATCCACCTGCAATGTGTGAGACCTGGGTTTAATCCCTGGGTTGGGAAGATCCCTTGGAGAAGGGAAAGGCTACCCACTCCAGTAATTCTGGCCTGGAGAATCCCATGGACAGAGGAGCCTGGTGGGCTACAGTCCATGGGGTTGCAAAGAGCTGGACACAACTGAGCAACTAAACACACACATATAAAATGACATTAGCTTTTTCAATCAAAAAAGATAAAATTTAAAAAGGCTCCCATTCAGATATATTTAAAAAACAAATACTACTCTAAGGGTGTGGATTCTAATGCTGTCAATTAATTCTAACAAATAATCTAAGCAAAGACAGAGCCTGACTTGCACTTCACATTCATTCTGATGTGCAAACACATGCAGTTCTGCCCGTGGTCTGACCCTTCATCCACCTGCATGGCTGCTGGGCTCTGTGGGCCACCAAAGGCTCTCTGCTAGCCAGTATGCTCAGCCCTCCAGCAGAAGCACTGCAGGCTGAGCACCAGAGTCTCTCTGAGGGTTGTCTCTTCTGCCAGCCCCTCTGGAAAATATGGGTATTCTAAAAGGAGGAGCCCCAGTGCCTTGAGGCACAGCAGCCATAAATACTGCCCTTAGAAACTAGTCCTGACTGTATATGCCTGGGTCAAACCATGAATGAAACTGTTCTATCTGGAGGTTGGACCACTTCCTAAGAAGTTTTCTAAAGCCTATGGAATAGTCAAGTTTAACCAAGGGGAAAGTAACCAAATGGAAAGTAAAAGTTCACTGTAAAATGTTAGGACGGCAGCCACGAAGAAGCCTCTAAATATAATAACGTCAAGAAGAGATCAAAGATATATTGCCTATGTAGATGTAAGCATCCTTTTCCTAGCAATGGAAGACAATAAATGTTGAATTGTTAAACTTAAAAATTCTGAGCCTCTACAAAAAAAACTTGGGGTATAAGAGGCAGATTTATTTTCTTTGAAATTATTAAATAAAATCATCATGGGCAATAAAGATGTGACAGATTTCAAATACTGAATTCCCAAGGCAAATATCTCCAGACAAAGGAGAGCCAGACAATCATCTTTCCCAAGGCCTGAAACCTCTTTTTGATTGGACAAGTCCCTATGGAATAATACATATTATTTTCTCTCTCTGTAGAGACAGAAAACACTGCGCTAACATCACATTTCATACTCAGCACTGTCCAGCTCTTTCTAGGAGTACCAACTACAGATGGAACCCGCACACACTGAAAGACAGTCTTGATTCCTCAATCCTCCTGATGTCATTTAACTCCCATCTTGCATATATCATAAACTTAAAGTCTGTCACATTTTCTCAAAAAAAGGGGAGCAGCAGCACAAAATTCCACAAAAACAGTGACAGTGAATGACAGTTTTATTTGCAAGAATTAACTAAATATTTGGATGTGAAAGGAGAAAATCTGTCAGTAGCTAGCAGGGACAATGAGGGCAAGACTTTTTTTAAGATGAGAAAGACTTGACCTGAATGGGTGGGTCCAATAGAGAAAGAGAAACTTTAAAAAAAAAACCCACAAGAAACAGTAGAGAAATGAGAGAGAGAGGTACTTAAGAGGATATCTGGAAATGCCTGGGAGCATTAGCTGCCAACGACTGGAGGGTACTATTAGCCTGCAGTAGGTGGGAGCAAGTATGCTAGACAGTCCTTTCACAATAAAGAATTTTCCTGGTCTGAATGCCAGCAGCACCCCATTCCCCTGTAGTCCCAGGAGTTAAATATTTACTTGCTACATTCTAAAACTAAGAATTTTTAACTGATTGCATAGCATAGTACCCAAGTAAGAACTGACCAGCACATAGAATAACAGTTCCTCAGGTCTCTCAATAATTTTGTTGTACCCAGTAATTCACTACCCCCCATAACATGATTTTTTTTTAAATTCAAATTGAATAATTAGTATGCAATTTTAACACATATTAGTACATGTTAAGTATTACATCCATCTGTATTCTGAGAATATGAAAAAAAATCATAGATCTTGTGTAAAAATTAAAACACACACACACATTCACGTCAAAACATTAAGTCCATGAGTTATAGTAAGTTCTTAAGTGAGTAAAATAATGTTTCCAAATTTATTGTAAGTTACCATTATAACCATAGATGCACAATTAAGTAGGTACAAAATGAGCAGATTATCACTGTGGACTCACCTTGGTTGGCATTTGCACCCTGAGGCAGAGCATTGGTTAAGTTGGGTAATTCACTGCCATGATTTCCATCTTCCCATGGACAGACATCAACACCATTCCATTTTTTTAGCTGTTTTAGCCAACTGGCCTTCTGCTCCAACTTGCAGTGGGGATTTAAAACTATACACATCCACAGAGCACCTAATTTAATGGGAGAGAGGAAAGTAAATTTTTAAAAATTTACAAATGTTCAATCCTAATAGTTAATGATAAGTCATTTCAAAATAGACCCAAGTCTGCATTTTTATAATGCAATTTTACCTTAGTCCAAGCAACAAATCTCCTAGAGAGGTCAATGTAAAGAGGACAACAGAGCCCAAATTTGAACCAAGAAGCCGAATACTGTTACACATAAAGATGAGAGATATTTCAAAGGTGATTTTAATTACCTTCCTACTTGTGTGACATTTTGGATGAAAGTCAATTCAAAATACAAACTTAAGGACCAATTTCTTACTTTAATTTATAAGCAGAGTTTATTCATGGGTGCTTTAATAAACTACTTTAAATGCTTCTTCTGTACAAAAAGTAAATTTATTCCTAAGATTACCTTTTTACAATAAAATCATAAAGGTTTAACAATGGATACCAATAAACTATTTCCTAATCTCCTTACCAGCACTTCCAGCTTTATTATGCCTGTTCATTAGTATGAGTATCTATGTATCAACAGATCTTTCAAAAATAAAATTTACTTAAATATACTTCTTTAAATGATTTAACTAGTAACTAATCTTTATATAAATGAAATCGCTAAGTTTGTCTTTTTGTGAATGAAACCATTCAACATTTATCAAAAGTTCACTTGCTTTAAAACGAAAAGACAACCTATGGCCTCAGATAAAATATTTGCAAACAATGCCATGAATAAGGGCTTAATTTCTAAAATACATATCTCATAGAGCTCAATATTTTAAAAATCTCAATAAAAAAATGGGCAAAAGACCTAAATAAACATTTCCTCAAAGAACATACAGATGGCCAGCAGGCAAGTGAAGAGATTCCAGCACTGCTAATCCTCGGAGAAACGCAAATCAGAGTTATCATGAAGCACCACTTCACATGGGTCAGTATGGCTGTCATCTAAACGTCTACCAAAAACACTTGCTAGAGAGGGTGTGGAGAAAAGGGAGCCCTCCTACTCTGTTGGTGAGAACGTTCCCTGGAGGCTCAAGTAAAGCATCTGCTTGCAATGGAGGAGATCTGGGTTTGATTGCTGAGATGGAAAGATCTCCTGGAGAACGGAATGGCTACCCACTGCAGTATTCCTGCCTAGAGAATTCCAGACAGAGGAGCCTGGTGGGGTACAGTCCATGGGGCAACAAAGTGTCAGACACGACTGAGTGACTAACTATGGAGAACAGTATGGAGGTTCCCTAAAAAACTAAAAATAGGGTTAACATATGTGATCCAGCAACCCATTCCTGGGCATATATCTGGAAAAAACAAAATCCCTAATTTAAAAAGGTATATATAATAGACGAGACACGGAAGTAACCGAAGTAACCATCAACAGATGAGTGGATAAAGAGGATGTGATACACACACACACACACACACACATATACACATACATGTGTATATACATACTTATATAATACATACATACATGTACACAAAGGAATATTGAAAAAAAGAATGAAATAATTGTTGTTGTTTGCAGCAACATGGATGGACCTAGAGTCTATCATACTAAGTGAAGTAAGTCAAGGAAATGTTATATGGTAACACTTAGATGTGGGATCTAACAAGTATTAAAGAAACTTAACTTACAAAATAGAAACAGAATCACAGACATAAAAAACTTAATTACCAAACAGGAAGGATAGATTAGGAGCATGGGACTAACAAGATCTACACTACCAGATGAAAGTTGAAATGAAAGTTGCTCAGTCGTGTCCAACTCTTTGCGACCCCGTGGACTATACAGTCCATGGAATTTTCCAGGCCAGAATACTGGAGTGGGTAGCCTTTCTCTTCTCCAGAGGATCTTCCCAATGCAGGGATTGAATCCAGGTCTCCTGCATTGCAGGTGGATTCTTTACCAGCTGAGCCACAAGGGAGGCCCAAAGGCAGCCCAGGAACAGGGATGGGGGATGCAAAAGGACAGTGAAGCAAGAGGAACAGGGGCAGATAAGCAAGTCCCCCCTCCTGAGATGTCTGCTGGCCCAGTTTTCTGCAGCTGTGACAAGGCAGGGTGTGGAGGTCACAGGGGCACAGAGGTATGTGACCCCAGGGCCAGCGAGTTTGTGAGGCTGAGCCACTTTGAGGCTACATGGGCTTCGAGCCCCACATAGTCGGGGGCCCTGTGTGCAGTGTGAGCCTTTCTCCCAAGCCAGGAGGTTTCTTGTTGAGAAGACATCCCGTGACGATGGGCGGGAGACCGCCTGGCTGAGGTCGCGATTGAATGGTGGATCTTAGGAACACAGAATATTCAGTGTCCCAGGTGGGGCTTCTAATACTGACGACCACAAACTGGGGGCGGCGAAGAGGCTTAAAACAATACTAATCGATTCCCAGTTCTGGGAGCCAGAAGTCTAAAGTCAAGTTGTCAGCTCTCAGGGAGTGTCACTCCCAGCTCTTCCAGTTTCTGGGGCTCCAGGTGTTCCTGGGTTTGCGGCCATATCCCCCCATCCTCTGCTTCCTCGTCACATGGCCTCCTCCATAGACTACCATATATAAAACAGATAAACAATATGTATCTAACTGTATAGCACAGGGAACTACAGTCAAACATCTTATAAATACCTTAGTGGAAAATAATGGAATATGTATACATATTTTAATTATATATATATATATACATATATATATATACACATATATATGTATATACATATAAAACCAAATCACTTTGCTATATACCTGAAAGTAACCCAGTATTTTAAAGCAACTATATTTCAATAAAAATGTTCACTTGTTTTTCAAAGGAAAAGCCATAACGAATTTAGAAGGCACATCTCATAATCTGAATAAGTAAGGTACTGATAAATTTATCACTACTTTCTACATTCTTCAAAAAGGTAGCTAATTCAAGCAAATATTTCAGTTTTAAAAGTTTAAGTTTTGTGAATTCCCTGGTGGTCCAATGGTTAGGATTCCATACTTCCAGTGCAGGGGGAATGGGCAAGATCCTACAAGCCACACCATGTAGCCAAAAAAAAAAAAAAAAAAAATCAAAATTTACTTTATTAATTTCAAAACAAGACAGATACCAGTACTTCAGTGCCATTCACAACACTTTTTCTTTGAAAAAGTGAATCTGTGTTAATTTTAATCAGTTGTGTTAACCAAGTGAATGATGAAGGTAACAATGGTCTGTTTGTTTTTTGCTTGTACAAAAGAGATACTTTACATCCTTTCATACTTAAAATTAGCAAGTTCTTCATTTAGAGAATCTGATATATAAGTATCAAATAATGTCTGATATTTATATCAAAATGTTTGATATTTATATCAGAAAATAAACATGGCTACAACCTAAGCAACAGATGTTTACAATTTACATTTGTATATTTTAAAATGCCAATCAGTAGGATCAAGATGAAGTAAAGCCCATTATGGCTTATGTCTTCCCATAATTACAAATAAAAACTGGATGAAGTTTAAAAAACAGTAATAAAAAAAAGTATAGAAAGCTGAAAAATAAACAACAGCAAGTGGTTTGTGGAAATAAAACTTGATTGTGAAAAGGGAAACCCCCTGCCATTCAGAAACTAAACAGGGAGACCCTTGGATATCTGGTGCGAAAACAGGCCCAAGTGCTCTCATACCTCACGTGCCTGAGGCTGAACTAGTGTGGCAGAACATCACCCCAAGAAGGGGAGCCCCACGGTCTGAATACATCCAACTGACTGTATGCTTCAAAAAAACAAAAATTTCTCTGGAATATAACAGGACCTTGACTCTTATACTATTTAAAATATTCAGGATCCAAAATTACTTGGTTTACAAAGAAAAAAGGGAAATGTGATCAATTCCAAAGGGAAAGACAATGAACCAGATGTTAGAATTATCAGATACTTCATGCAACCATTATAATTATGCTCCATCAGAGGAAAAGAAAGAAAGAAAGTGAAGTGGCTCAGTCATGTCCGACTCTTTGCAGCCCCATGGACTGCTCCAGGCAAGAATCCTGGAGTGGGTTGCCATTTCCTTCTCCAACTAATAACTAGTAGATAGAAAATTAGCAAGAGTAAAGAATACATAAATAACATATCAATAACAATCTAATTGACATTTACAGACATGACACAGCATCAGTAGAGAAAAAACAAAACTAAATCCTCTATTTTCTAAAATGCACAGAGAATATTTATAGCATTTATGCACAGAACATTCATAGTCCATATTTTGGGCCATAAAACAAATGTTGACAAATATTAAAGAAATGAAACTATACAAAGTATAATTCAGTAACAGGAAGATATTCAGAAAAATCCCCAAATATCTGGGAATTAACACACTTTTAAATAATTAATGAATAAAAGAAATCACAAAAGAAAACAGAAAATACATTGTTCTAAATGAAAATGCAAACAAAATATTTCAAAATTTGTGATATACAGCTATAAAGAGTTTATAAAGACAATTACAGTATTAAATGCTTCTATTGGAAAAGGAGAGAAGATTCAAACCAATAATCTAAATACCCAACTTAAGAAACTAGAACTAGAATGAGAAATCAAAGCCAAAGCAAGCAGAAGGAAGAAAACAGTAGATCCGCAATCAATTAAATGGAAAACCACCCCCTAAATTTTGTTTAATGAAACCAAAAGCTAGTTCTTTAAAAAGATGAATGAATCAGTCTGACTAAAAGAAAGAAAAACAAACTATGAGTATCAGGAATTAAAAAAAGGGTACATCACTGAAGATCCTAGAGACCTTAAAAAGGTTCATAGAGGAATACTATGAACAACTTTGTGCCCATAAATTCTATTAGATGCAATGGACAAATTCCTTGAAAAATCACAAACTATCACAGTTCTCTCAAGAAAAATAATAATCAGAATAGCTTTAAATTAAAAACTCCAACAATGCAGGTCTAGATGTTTCCCTGGAAAATTCTACCACAGTAAAGAAAGAACACCAATTCTATAAAATATCTTCTAGAAAAAAGAAGAAAGGGAATGGTTTTCAATTTGTATTATGAGGCCAGTATTGCCCTGATATCACCAGATCCCCCCCCAAAATCAAGTAAATATTACTACATAAATAAAACAAAACACTGCAACAAAATATTAGTAAGTCTAATTAAGAAATACATGGAAAAGAAAATTGATCTATAGGTTCAACATAACCCTACTCATAACCCCAGCAGGCATCTGTGTACATACTGACAAAAACAGATAAGAGAATAACCAAACAATTTAAAGAATAAAAAATTTGGAGGTTTCCCCAGCACCTGATTCTGAGACCTTCTAAAAGATTAAGAGTAATCAAGAGAGAACACGACTGTGAAACAATAAATACATATATCATTGTAAAGATCAATTCAAGGTTTAAAGCCAATTCAATGAAGAAGAGATAATTCTTTTCATAACTAGTGCTACAACAATTGGATATTCACATAAAATGTACTTAAATCTATAATGCACAGTTTGTTAATAAATCTATAATACACAGTTTGTTAAAAAAAATTAATTAACTTACTAAAAATTAACTCAAAATGGATCATAGACTGCAGCCCATCAGGCTCCTCTGTCCATGGAATTTCCCAGGCAAGAATACTAGAGTGGGCTGCCATTTCCTACTCCAGGGGAATCTTCCTGACCAGGGATTGAACCTGCATCTTTTGTGTCTCCTGCATGGCAAGTGGATTCTTTATGCCTAGCACCACCTCGGAAGCCCAACCATAAAACTTCTAGAAAATATTTTTGTGACCTTAGGACTAGGCAGAGATAATCCTTATATAAATATCAAAGCATACTTATGAAAGATAAACTTTATCAAGTAGATTTCATCAACATTACAACTTTTTGTGTTACAAAAAAAAAAAAAACCAATACAAAGAGAATGAAAGGACAAGCCACAGATGGGGAGAAATATGTGCAAATCATATATATGACAAAGAACTTGTATCTAAAGTACGTAAAATCTGCTCAAAACTCATCAAGAAAATAAGTAATTCTGGTACAAATGGGCAAAAAAGAATTGGAAAAAAATACTTCACTAAAGAAGATACACAGATGGTTGAGAAGTTCCCTGGTGGTCCAGTGGTTAGGAACCCACCTGCTAATGCAAGGGATGTGGGTTCAATCCCTGGTCCAGGAAGATTCCACATGCTGTGGGGCAACTACACCCACGTCACAACTACTAAGCTTGCTCTGGAGCTCACATGCCACATCTACTGAGCTCATGTGCCCCAGAGCCCTGCTCTAGAACAGGAGATGTCACCACAGTCAGGAACCCGCACGCTGC
Source organism: Madoqua kirkii (assembly GCA_006408675.1). Lineage (NCBI taxonomy): Eukaryota > Metazoa > Chordata > Mammalia > Artiodactyla > Bovidae > Madoqua > Madoqua kirkii. The sequence continues at coordinate 40,603 of SJYC01141789.1, forward strand.
AACTAGAGTATTTTCTACTTGCTGCAACTAGAAAAAGCCTGTACGCAGCTACGAAGACCCAGCAAAAATAAATACGTAAATTTTTAAAAAGACACACAGATGGAAAACTGCTGATGAAAACATGCTAAACATCATTAATCATTATGAAAATGGAAACTGTTGCAGATGACAGGATACTATGCAGTGCACGGGGTTGTTGAGTCAGACACGACTGAGTGACTTCACTTTCACTTTTCACTTTCATGCATTGGAGAAGGAAATGGCAACCCACTCCAGTGTTCTTGCCTGGAGAATCCCAGGGATGGTGGACCCCAATGGGCTGCCGTCTGTGGGGTCGCAGAGAGTCGGACATGACTGAGGTGACTTAGCAGCAGCAGCAAAGGTGTAAAAAGGACTTCCCTCATAGCTCAGATGGTAAAGAATCAACATGTGAAGTGAAGTGAAGTCGCTCAGTCGTGACCGACTCTTTGCGACCCCATAGACTGTAGCCTACCAGGCTCCTCCATCCATGGGATTTTCCAGGCAAGAGTACTGGAGTGGGGTGCCATTTCCTTCTCCAGAGGATCTTCCCGAATCAGGGATCGAACCCAGGTCTCCCGCATTGTAGGCAGACGCTTTACCATCTGAGCCACCCAAAATCCCAGCAGGCATCTATGTACATTTGACAAAAACGGATAGAGAATAACCAAATAATCTAAAGAAAAAAAAATTGGAGGTCTCCCCAGCCCTGGGTCAGGAAGTTCCCCTGGAGAAGGGAATGGCTACCCACTCCAGTATTCTTGCTTGGAGAATTCCACGGACAGAGGAGTCTGGCAGGCTATAGTCTGTGGGATTGCAGAGAGCTGGACAAGGCTGAGTGACTACCACTTTCACTAAAAAGACCTGTACTTGGAAAACTGTAAGAGGCTAATAAAGGTAATTGAAGATGATACAAACTGATGAAAACACAGAACATGTTCTTGGATTGGAAGAATTAATATTGTTAAAATGACTATACTCCCAAAGGCAATCTACAGATTCAGTGCAATCCCTATCACAATTCCAACGGCTTTAGTATAAAAACACAAAAGACTCCAAATAGCCAACACAATCCCTGACTTCAGACTATACTATGAAGCTACAGTAATCAAAACAGCATGGTACTGATATAAAAACCAGACACACAGATCAATGGTACAGAGTAGAGAGCCCAGAAATAAAACCTATGCACTTACAGTCAATCGCTCTACAACAGAGGAGGCAAGAATATAAAATGTAGAGAAGATAGTCTCTTCAGTTACTGGTGCTTGGAAAACTAGACAGCTACATGTAAAAGAATGAAATCAGAACCTTCTCTAACACTGTATACAAAAATAAACTCAAAATGGATTAAAGACCTAAATGTAAGACCAGAAACCATGAAACTTCTAGAGGAAAATACAGGCAGAACATTCTCTGACATAACCATAGCAGTATTTTGGGGGGGGGGGATCTTTCTCCTAAAGCAAAGGATATAAAAGCAACAATAAACAAATGGGACCTAACTGAACTTCAGAGTTTTTGCACAGCAAAGGAAACCATTGACAAAACAAGAAGACAACCTACTGAATACAACAGAATATTTACAAATGATAAGATCAATATGGGGCACTCTTCGTGACCCCATGGACTGCAGCGCACCAGGCTCCTCCATCCATGGGATTTTCCAGGCAAGAGTACTAGAGTGG
>SJYC01141791.1:0-60410 GCA_006408675.1 Madoqua kirkii
TCTATCCAAAATAAGTTTATTTATTTTTAATGTGCCTATTTTGTAATTTTAGAATTCTGTATTACTTTCCATCTGTGTGAACTGTAATTTATTATGGAAATCAGCCTAAAAGCACCCACATGCCAAATAAAAGTAAAAGAGTTAATTCTGAATTAAATCAAAAAACTATATCTTAACATATATATGTATCTCAAATCTACTGTTTTTCACATTCAATTTCTTTTTTTTTTAAGATATAAGTGCAACACAAAGTTTTTAAAATAGAATCAAAACCCAAATTTATCCTAAGCACTGTGTGGTTTTTCTGAAGTAACTCAAAGATAAAATTAGGGAAATACTAATCAATGTAAATAATGCTGAAGGACTGACTGACTTGCCTATGAAGGATGTGACAAGGTGATAAGGATCCAATGAGCTTCACTTTCACTTGGTGAAAACTCAGAATTTACAGAAGCTAGCACAATACTGACAAAGCATATAGTTCCACTTTTGAAAAAAGTTCCTTTGAGGAAATAAATGCAGGAATACTAATTACAATTATATAATCATTATTATCACTAATAGTCACCATTTCTTGGGTGCCTATCATGTGCTACAGGCCCTCTATTAAGGGCTTTACAAATGTTTCTCAGTAACTTACTACAATAACCCTTTATGAACAGAAATAATACACCTACATTAAAGATGAGAAAACTAAAATGCAAATGGATTATAAGATCTTAAAAACAAAATGTTAAATACTCTTGAAAACTTTCAACAATGATTTCTATGATTCGAGGAAAACTTATAGCTATAAAACTAGATTTTCATGCTTACATTTCTCTAATAAGAAAATTTCCGTTGAAGAATGAGAAAAAAAAATTTTAAGCCAAGCCTTTATTAAATTTCCAGTTACATTCTTTTATTGCTCACCTCCCTAACGAGAGGTTTCATCTTGAAAGGATGTTCTTAATGTTAGATTCAGGTTCAGAGCTATAGTAGATATGGTCTTTTATATGAACAGTCACCACTACAAAAGCTGTAATTAGCCTTAATAACCAAGTTAACCAAATTGAGTAAGTCACCTGCCAAATTCTATTAATTTAGAGTCCCACTTTGAGCATTTATCTCCTTCCCTTCCAACACACTCCTGAAACATCCGTAGCTTTAAAAATAAAGCTCTTTGATGATTAAACACTTCATTCTGGTGTCCCTCAGAAATATAAAGCCTTTTTAAAGGACTCAACCAAAAACAGGGCAGAATACTCAGCAAAACTCAGCATTTCCAGCACCTAGCAGGCAACCCAGCATCTAGAAAGTATTGCTGGTTCTTTCACAAAGGACACTTAATTATTTGCTATGAATTACAATGAAAACAAATTCAATACTTTTAAATTGCTTTCCTAGCTTCAATGCCTCAAAGTATATAAAAGCAATTATCAAATCGCTGGTGGTGCATCATTCAGTTTCATGAATTACCCATGGCACATTTCAGCTCCAGTTCAGTTTCTTCTCCACCACCCAGCATGCTTTTGCTCTCCTTTCCACTACTCCACCTAATCTGCACTCAGTGATCTCAGCAAAAAGAGGCACTGTAATCTACAAGCCAAAGTAAGCAAAATGAGGAAGGCAGCTCCCTTGAGATGAAGGAAGACAAAACCTTTACTTTTTCTGCACAAGCTGAATGGTTCCAAACCATTCGGTGGCCTTAAATCTGTTTACATCCTATACTGACCCAAACAGGCAAATAACAAGGACAGAAATCACAGAGGCAGACGACAAAGGCCTTTTTAGTCACTTTTGTTTTTCATCAGTCACACTGTCAATGGACAAGCACACACACTCCCAGCAAAAGAGGGTAACAAGAATTAATGAATTCTCAATGACCTGAAGGCCAGTTTTGTCCATCAAATTTTCGATGTATAACCGTCATTCTGTCCCACATACCCAGTGTTTTACATTTCCAACCAGAAGAAATGTTTGATCAACAAACTCTGATCTGGAAAGAACAAGATATGGATTACCAGCCACAAGACCTTGGGCAAGGCCACTCTGTCTCTCTGTGGTGGCAGTCCCTGATTAAACAACAGGGTAAAAATTTCTACCTACTCTGTAGAGCTATTTACACTAATATGTACAGAAATGTTCTGAGAATGCAGAGCTCTACCCAGCACCAAAGGTGCACTCCAGCAAACCTCAGTGTAGACAACTCTGATGTTACGGAAACTGAGACTCAAAAGATGAAAACAGGATTGAAGGACTCCACTTGTGATTCTCTGAGCACCCTTAAATATTTCTACATTTAGTAAAATGAAACAATTAAGAGCATATTCAGCAATGGCGCCCTATTCCAGTACTCTTGCATGGAAAACCCCATGGACGGAGGAGCCTGGTGGGCTGCAGTCCATGGGGTCGGAAGAGTCGGACATGACTGAGCAACTTCACTTTCACGCACTGGAGAAGGAAATGGCAACCCACTCCAGTGTTCTTGCCTGGAGAATTCATGCACTGGAGAAGGAAATGGCAACCACTCCGGTGTTCTTGCCTGGAGAATCCCAGGGACGGGGGAGCCTGGTGGGCTGCCATCTACAGGATCGCACAGAGTCGGACATGACTTAAGTGACTTAGCAGCTTAGCAAACAAACAAGGTACCAGTGACATTAAACATTTAGGCTAATTGTAACAGGTTCTTGTGCATAGTCACTTAGAGATCTGAGATGCTTTGGTAATTTTATCCTTGACTACATGAACAGAGGAGGCCTTTTAAAAACTGATTCCCAACGCTACAGGGTCCTATAACATTTTCTCTGCCCGTGACAACTTCATGCCAAAGGACGGGCATGGAGTGCAGTGCTGAGGTCTGAGCATTCTTCCCTCAGCCGCCCTGCCCCTCCCCCTCTTTCCTTAGCATCTTGGCCCAAACTCACAGCTCACCCTGCCTCCTTTATAGTGTCAGTGCCTAGAGCTCCAGTCTTTTACAGGAACTCAAACATTTTCAGAACCCAAACTCTTATTTTTGGAGAGGAAAAATCTGGATGCCAAACCAAGTGAAATTTGGTGTAAGAAGAACATGAAGGTGAGGGGAAAATACCTTAAAAGTATTAAAAATGGAGATCTACAATATTCTAGGATTGTTTTACACTATTTACTAGTAATACAGATTCAATGTTGACAAACACCTGACTTACTCCAACACAAGGGATAAAGTTAACTGAAATAACAGAACTTTGTTTTTACACGTTATTTTATTCTACACTGCTAGAGATATTTGGTATTTGGAGGATAACCAAAAGAAGCAGTGTGAAGTATTGTAAGATGCAGAACCACTGTTCTGGTTTTCTATTACTATGTAAAAAACTACCCTGAACTTAATGGCTTAATATAACAATGTTTCATTATATCTCATGATTCTGCAGGTCAGAAATTCTCTCCTTACTTTTCCTGTGTCCCACACTGCCTCTCTATGTGGACAGTGTGGGGTTTCTCATAGCATGGCAGCCTCATGATAGCCAGATTTTTTATGAAAACTCGGAGCTTTAGGATAGAACCTTTTAAGAGACAGTAAGTAGATACTGCCGGACACTTAAGGACTGGGCCCAGAAACTGCCCCAAACATCTGTCATATTTTGTTGATCAAACATCTACAAAAATGAGAAAACACAGACCCTGTATCTCAATGAGAGAGGAGCAAAGCATCTGTGGCCACTGTAATCTATCACAATTACAAGGAAATAATTCTGCTAGATTACAAAATGGAAAAGTATTTACCAGTGGGTATGAGAATGTTGTTAGTTACAATTATCAAATTCAAACAAACCACTCAACACAAGAAAAGAGCTGCAAATCAAGCAAAACACAAAAAAGGCACATGCATAAAAGGTATCCCAACACACAATATTAAGTGCTGATTTGTATGTCAATTTCTATCCCTTCAAGAAAAATCCTAACAATATCATGTTACGCATGTTAAGTTTCTAAACAGAGTCTACATTTATTAATAAAAGTATTTATTAATGTAAAATTACATTTAGTTTTACAATGTCTGTCTTTAGGGTACAAAGATCACTTCATCCAGTTCAGCTAACATATTTCTAAAAGTGAACGGCACCTTTACTTATCCACTCACTGCTGCCATGTATTGAACACACTTCACACTAACCCTGTGAGAACTATTTTACATATATTATCACATTTCACCCTCACAGAAAGACTCACTTTGCAAATAACTAAATGGAGGTTCAGAGATAAGTAGAAATGAAGTGCTACTATTAAAGAAAGGAGCCAGGGTTTATTACTAGGGCCCACATTCCCCTAAAACCAACATTCTTAAACACTACGGTGTTTAGCCCTCTGCCTAGACACAGGGTCAAAAAGCACTTCTGTAAGTGAGGCTTGCTATGTGCAGTTAGCATGTATGAATTCTAAGATTAATGATTTTAGTCTTTTGACAGAATCATTGATCCACTCCTCATATTTTAGCAGTATAGTATGAATGGTATACTATTGTTGAAAGCTATGAGGTAGTCTTAAACGTACAACTAATAAACCCTGTACTTTATTTAACTATATTCTTACAAATGTACAACATGTTGCATATACAGAATCATACCCAATGAAAACCTACACAGGTCTGTCTAAAAAGATCTAATTAAACAAATGAAAACTCTGCATTTTTCAGGACTGACAGGCATAGCAAATAAGTAATTTCACTGCAGATTAAAACAGCAGATAAACAATCAAAAGTTCAACTTACAATTCAAGATTGATTATTCAAGTCATATCTCTGAACATATGATGATGTACTATTACCAGGCCTCTTAGAGTGGACTCACATCAGCATTTCTGGGAGAATGCACTTGTGACTTGAGTGTGCTCTTTGCCTGCTGGTGTATTGCTGGGTGGAGCACTATGATATGTGACTGAATATGTCAGGTGGCCATTCTCTATCTCCTGCTATTTCCCACAGACAAAACTTGTTTTTAAAGTTCTTTTTACTTCATGAGTTTTGTTAATATGCAAATCAATTTAGTAATTAATGTGAAAGCTAGACATTTTCTATAAAAGACGTTTTGGAATTCCAGATATTTTCCAGAAGATATTAGGTATAATGGTATTAGAGATAGCACAGGGGCAGCAGCGGTGAGAAGCAGGGGACAGAGTGGCAGGGCAATCAACACCACTTCTCAAAAGATGGGAAGGAAGATTCCCTTCTTCCTCTGTCTCAAAGGTGGAAAATGAAGACTTTCATATGGAAAATTTAATTTCTACTTTTTAATATGTTTACTCTTATGAAATACTAGTAGACAAAGTAAGACAATCACTTTTAGTATTTGCCAGGGTTCCATAGTTATAAAACAATTCATAATATTTATCGTATTTATTTTTGTTCTCAGAGGCTATTACAAGAGGATAGAATTTCATGCATGATCCAATTACTAATTATACTTATTTAGGGGCCATGAAATGCCTAATTGCAGTCACAAATAGAAGATCACTGGCATAATTAGTTGTGCTAGCAAAACTGTAGTCACAAAATTTCTTCGGTCAGACCACACAAAAATTGTTGACCCTAATTATTGTATCGTTCTCAGCATACTTTAGGGCTAAATATGTTAACCCATGTTTGGAAAATATATTTAACTGGTAAAAATATTCTCTTTATTTGAAATGCAGTATGCTAGTTCCCAACTCACTAAAATACTTCTGGGAAAATTTCAAAATAAAGCCTCAGAGACATTGTAAAGAGAGAGTTTTTGAGATTACGTAGGTCAAACAACATGAGGGCATACAATTAGTTATCACTTAACCAGGCTTTGAGAAAAGACTGAAGTATAATAACCACTTCTTTTGTGGTCAAAAATGTATATAAACCACAGATATTTCAAATCAGCTAACTGATATGCTAGATAACTTCCTGGATAACCTGGTGCCCTCACCTAACTACAATGTAGCATTCCCATCCCCTCTGACTTGTCAGTGCTCAGTTTAGTTCAGGTTATTCAGTTGTGTCGCCTCCTACGGACAGTAACACTCCAGGCTTCCCTGTCCATCACAAACTCCCGGAGTCCAGCCAAACCCATGTCCATCAAGTCGGTGATGCCATCCAACCATCTTATCCTCTCACCTTCAATCTTTCCCAGCATCAGGGTCTTTTCATGAGTCAGCTGTCGCATTAGGTGGCCAAAGTATTGGAGTTTCAGCTTCAACATCAGTCCTTCCAATGAACATTCAGGACTGATTTCCTTGAGGATGGACTGGTGGGATCTCCCTGCAGTCCAAGGAACTCTCAAGAGCCTTCTCCAACACCACAGTTCAAAAGCATCAATTCTTTGGTGCTCAGCTTTCTTCATAGTCTAACTCTCATATCCATACATGACTAATGGAAAAACCACAGCGCTGACTAGATGGACCTTAGTCGGCAAAGTAATGTCTCTGCTTTTGAATATGCTGTCTAGGTCGGTCTTAACTTTTCTTCCAAGGAGTTAGTGTCTTTTAATTTCATGTCTGCAGTCACCATCTGCAGTGATTCTAGAGCCCCCCAAAATAAAGTCAGCCACTGTTTCCATTGTTCCTCCATCTATTTGCTATGAACTGATGGGACTGGATGCCATGATCTTAGTTTTCTGAATGTTGAGCTTTAAGCCAATTTTTTCACTCTCCTCTTTCACTTCCATCAAGAGGCTCTTTAGTTCTCCACTTTCTGCCATAATGGTGGAGTCATCTACATATCTGAGGTTATTGATATTTCTCCTGGCAATGTTGATTCCAGCTTGTGCTTCTTCCTGCCCAGTATTTCTCATGATGTGCTCTGCATATAAGTTAAATCAGCAGGGTGACAATATACAGCCTTGACGTACTCCTTTTCCTATTTGGAACCACTCTGTTGTTCCATGTCCAGTTCTGCCTGTTGCTTCCTGACCTGCATACAGGTTTCTTAAGAGGCAGGTCAGGTGGTGTGGTATTCCCATCTCTTTCAGAATTTTCCACAGTTTATTGTGATCCACACAGTCAAAGGCTTTGGCATAGTCAACAAAGCAGAAGTAGATGTTTTCCTGGAATTTCGATGATCCAGATGATGTTGGGAATTTGATCTCTGCCTCTTCTAAAACCAGCTTGAACACCTGGAAGTTCACAGTTCAAGTACTGTTGAAGCTTAGCTTGGAGAATTTTGAGCATTGCTTTGCTAGTGTGTGAGATGAGTACAACTGTGCGGTAGTTGGCATTCAGTCCCGTCACTTCATGGGAAATAGATGCGGAAACAGTGGAAACAGTGTCCGACTTTATTTTGGGGGGCTCTAAAACCACTGCAGATGGTGACTGCAGCCATGAAATTAAAAGACACTAACTCCTTGGAAGAAAAGTTATGACCAACCTAGACAGCATATTGAAAAGCAGAGACATTATTTTGCTGACTAAGGTTCGTCTAATCAGGGCTATGGTTTTTCCTGTGGTCATGTATGGATGTGAGAGTTGGACTGTGAAGAAGGCTGAGTGCCGAAGAATTGATGCTTTTGAACTGTGGTGCTGGAGAAGACTCTTGAGAGTTCCTTGGACTGCAAGGAGATCCAACCATCACTGCAGATGGTGACTGCAGCCATGAAATTAAAAGACACTAACTCCTTGGAAGAAAAGTTATGACCAACCTAGACAGCATATTGAAAAGCAGAGACATTATTTTGCTGACTAAGGTTCGTCTAATCAGGGCTATGGTTTTTCCTGTGGTCATGTATGGATGTGAGAGTTGGACTGTGAAGAAGGCTGAGTGCCGAAGAATTGATGCTTTTGAACTGTGGTGCTGGAGAAGACTCTTGAGAGTTCCTTGGACTGCAAGGAGATCCAACCAATCCATTCTGAAGGAAATCAGCCCTGGGATTTCTTTGGAAGGAATGATGCTAAAGCTGAAACTCCAGTACTTTGGCCACCTCGTGCGAAGAGTTGACTCACTGGAAAAGACTCTGATGCTGCGAAGGACTGGGGGCAGGAGGAGAAGAGGACGACAGAGGATGAGATGGCTGGATGGCATCACTGACTCAATGGACGTTGAGTCTGAGTGAACTCCGGGAGCTGGTGATAGACAGGGAGACCTGGCATGCTGCGATTCATGGGGTCGCAAAGAGTCGGACACGACTGAGCCACTGAACTGAACTTGAGTATTCTTTGGCATTGCCTTTCTTTGGCATTGTGATGAAAAATGACCTTTCCAGTCCTGTGGGCCACTGCTGAGTTTTCCAAATTTACTGGCATATTGAGTACAGCACTTTCACAGCATCATCTTTTAGGATGTGAAAAAGCTCCACTGGAATTCCTTCACCTCCACTAACTTTGTTCATAGTGATGCTTCCTAAGGCCGACTTGACTTCACATTCCAAGATCTGGCTCCAGGTGAGTGATCACACCATCGTGATTTTCTGGGTCATGAAGGTCTTTTTTGTTCAGTTCTTCTGTGTATTATGTGTCAGGGCTACTGGGCCCATATTCACAACTCATCAAATACCATCTGACCTCATTAGGACCTGGTTCTATAGGAAATGACCAGACCAGCTCCTCCACCACTCACCACCCTTCTCCTTTTTAAGGGAGAAAAGGAAAGCCAGAAAAAAATAGAAAGAAAAGGGCACAATGAAAATTGTCTTAGCTTGAGATACAAAAGGGCCGTCAATAGTGAGGAGAAGGAATATGAAGTGTGGGAACCTCCAGGAACATTTGACATGTCCTCTGCACTGGCTGCTTAACTGAACTGTCTTCATCAGCAGTGGCATGGTTCGTTCAACAGCCATGATTCCAAGTCTATACAAATCTAGTTCTGAAAATACTCCGTAGGTCTTCAGGATGCCTCTCTCCCAAGTTTCCCACTGGGTCCACTTTCTCAACATAGACAAAAGCCTTTTGGAATGAGAATGAAAGTGTTGTGTATTATCTAAACTATCTTATCTTAAGCTTCAAAAATCTGCATTATGCCATTTTACATACAAGGAAACTAGGGTTCTATCTAAGATAAGGAATCTGTCCAGGACGACACAATTAATACATATGAGGATCAGAATCCATACTTAAAGAGCATCCTGCTCCAAGAACCTTTTCTTTATATTCTAGTTGTAGCCTCTAAAAGTGGAAACAATCCTGATTGTAGGCAGAAATCATCTCAATTTGCCCCTTTGAAACAGCATGCCTTGTTAAACGTGGTGAAAAATTTACATTGAATTTTTACTGAACTTTTGAATATATATTACAAATTGATATAGATCATGACATATGAAATATATTACATCTAACCTCAAAATTTTCTGAAACGCATCCTACATTATATAACCTCACCTCTGTTGTCTTACCTGGTTCCTTCTATTTTTTACTTATTCATTCTAACTAAGCTCTGACATGGCAGTGCAGAGGTAACTATAAAGATGAGGTTCACGTTAATCTGCCTGCTGTACTGGTAAGGCACTGTCTTATCAGTCCACCACATTTACCGACAAGTGCTTCCCTGAGCCACTGGTACAACCACCTTCCTTCCACTTACCATGGAGAACCAATTTAGGACAACAGATAATCAGGAGCCCTATCAAAAATAATCAATGGCTTTGATTACAGAATACTGATGATAGGTAAACACTTTAGCACTACAGCTGTGTAAAAACCCTAAGGAAATGAATTTATGGTATTGTATTCTGTCATACTGGAACTGCAATTTTACTTATAAAAACAAGTTTTTAATACACTGATTTTTCTATAGAGTTCACAAAGGATCTGTGATGTGTACTGAGTTTCTGGAAGAACAGAATGTTTCATTTTTCTCTAATTCATTCTATTACCGAATTACAGTTTGATGTATTGGTCTTGACAAGTGCTTCATGCTGATTGTATTGTGCATGATAGTATAATCACTTCCCATGCATTTCCCACTGGCTGGCTGATTAATGCAATAGATTACCTGTAGCACTGATGGCAAGGGGAAATCATTGCCCTTGTATACTCTAAACTGTGCTTATATTTCAGTGTGCGTGCGTGTGTGTTCCTCAGTACACAGGTGCCAGGAAGATTCCTCTGTACATGGGGAGGAAGGTAAGAAAAGCCAGAAGAGTCGGAAAGGAAAACCGAGGACATGGTGAAGATCAATGCCTTTCAGTCACTGTTTTCAGTGCATCAAAAGTGCCTACGTCTTACTGCTTCCAAATAGATGTCCAGCATTACACTTTAATCATTCATTCACTTTTTATTCACAAATATTGACTGAGCACTAACTCTAGGTATATTTTTCTTCTCATTTCTACTGGGTAACTAAAAAAAGGAATCATTTTCAGTGTTCTATTACTAGACAAGAAGGAAAAACGTGGCATGATATTATTAAATGGATGCAATACAAGGATTTACAAGGATGGCCATGAAATTAGTTTAAATGGCCCAAAATAAAGATAGCAACTGACCTTGGACTACTAATAGTAAATATAGATGGTAGTTTAATAGCTTCAAAACAAACTATCTCTCAGATTATTTGGTCTATACAGGATCCTAATGTTTAGCAAGGAGCATTTTCTGTGTATGATCGACACATATGGTTAATAAATAGGTGGCTGGATATATTAATCTCATCTTTAAATGTGTGTGTATTGGGAACAGAGTAGGGAAAAAAATGAAGTAAGACTTCTGTGCTCTTGGCATCATTTTGAAAGCATTCCTCCTAACAGAATTTTCTCCCAGTTTCAAGCTTATATTTGATTTAGGGGTCCTATTTAGGTTCCTCCTGTATAACCCCCTCAGCCCTTGCTCTCCAAAAAGTAAGACTGTAGCTTCTTAAGCCTAAGCCATTTCAAGACTATTTTTCATTGAAGTCTGATTCCTAATTTATGAATGATTCTCACACTCTCCTCCAGGTTTGCTAAAGCAAATTCTGAAATATACTAAGCTATCCAAAACGGGGCTGGGAAGCACAACATGAGGACAACAAGGTCTAACTGATCATAGCTCAAAATCCACAGATACATGGATTTCCACAGTAAAGGTTATCTTTGCTCACAGAGTTGGGTGAGTTAGCCACATTTTGCACAACCACTACTATCATTACTACTGGATATTCGTCTCTATCAGAGCAAATATCTATCTGTATCAGAGCCTGAGGAAACAGCCCTAAGATTTCAAGCAATCAAATGTCAGATGGCACCTGTACTTTAGAGTCCTATCCTTTTTTCAATTTGGAATTTTTAACTTAAGCACTAAAAACAATGTTACAAAATTATGAGACAAGCTTACAGCAGCCTCATAAAAATTCACCTACTGCAAATCATTGGCCAGTCTGCCTTCCACCTAAATTATATAAAAGGAAGTTAATGGCAAAACCATTCAACACCACAATAATTCAAGTCTATGCCCCAACCACTAATGCTGAGCTTAAGTTAAACAATTCTATGAATACCTACAAGACCTCCTAGAACTAACACTCAAAAAACGATGTCCTTTTCATCACAGGGGACTGGAATGCAAAAGTAGGAAATCAAAAGATACCTGGAGTAACAGGCAAGTTTGGCCTTGGAGTACAAAATGAAGCAAGGCAAAGACTAACAGAGTTTTGCCAAGAGAATGCACTGGTCATAACAAACACCTTCCTCCAGCAACACAAGAGACAGCTCTACACATGGACATCACCAGATGGTCAATACCGAGATCACACTGATTATATTCTTTGTAGCTGAAGATGAAGAAGCTCTATACAGTCAGCAAAAACAAAACTAGGAGCTGACTGTGGCTCAGATCATGAAATCCTTATTGCCAAATTCAGACCTAAATTGAAGAAAGTAGGCAAATCCACTAGACCATTCAGGTATGACCTAAGTCAAATCCCTTATGATTGTACAGTGGAAGTAACAAACAGATTCAAGGGATAAGATTTGATAGAGTATCTGAAGAACTATGGACGGAGGTTCTAACGCTGCACAGGAGGCGATGATCAAAACCATCAAGAAGAAGAAATGCAAAAAGGCAAAATGGTTGTCTGAGGAGGCCTTACAAACAGTTGAGAAAAGAAGAGAAGCAAAAGGCAAAGGAGAAAAAGACAGATATATCCACCTGAATGCAGAGTTCCAAAGAATAGCAAGGAGAGATAAGAAAGCTTTCCTAAGTGAACAATGCAAAGAAATCAGTTCAGTTACTCAGTACTGTCCGACTCTTTACAACCCCATGAACCACAGCACACCAGGCCTCCCTGTCCATCACCAACACCTGGAGTTTACCCAAACTCATATCCATTGAGTCAGTGATGCTGTCCAACCATCTTATTCTCTGTCGTCCCCTTCTCCTCCTGCCTTCAATCTTTCCCAGCATCAGGTTCTTTTCCAATGAGTCAGCTCTTCACAAAAGGTGGCCAAAGTACTGGAGTCTCAGCTTCAACATCAGTCCTTCCAATGAACACCCAGGACTGATCTCCTTTAGGATGGACTTGTTAGATCTCCTTGCAGTCCAAAGAACTCTTAAGAGTCTTCTCCAACACCACAGTTCAAAAGCATCATTTCTTCAGTGTTCAGCTTTCTTTACAGTCCAACTCTCACATCCATACATGACTACTGGAAAAACCATAGCCTTGACTAGACGGACCTTTGTTGACAAGTAATGTCTGCTTTGTAATATGCCATCAAGATTGGCCATAACTTTCCTTCCAAGGAATAAGCGTCTTTTAATTTCAAAGAAATTACTGCAAAGAAATAAAGGAAAACAATAGAATGGGAAAGACTAGGGATCTCTTTAAGAAAATTAGAGATACCAAGGGAATATTTCATGTAAAGATGGACACAATAAGGGACAGAAATGGTATGGGCCTAACAGAAGCAGAAGATATTAAGAGGTGGCAAGAGTGCTGCTGCTGCTGCTGCTGCTACTGCTAAGTCACATCAGTCGTGTCCAACTCTGTGTGACTCCAGAGACAGTAACCCACTAGGCTTCCCCATCTTTGGGATTCTCCAGGCAAGAGTACACAGAACTATATAAAAAAGATCTTCATGACCCAGACAACCACGATGATATAATCACTCACCTAGAACCAGATGTACTGGAGTGTGACGTCAAGTAGGCCTCAGGAAAGTTCATTACAAACAAAACTAGTAGAGATGATGGAATTCCAGTTGAGCTATTTCAAATCCTGAAAGATGATGCTGTTAAAGTGCTGCACTCCTTATGCCAGCAAATTTGGTAAACTCAACAGTGGCCACAGGACTGGAAAAGGTGAGTTTTCATTCCAATCACAAAGAAAGGCAATGCCAATGAATGCTCAATTACCACACAATTGCACTCATTTCACAGGCCAGCAAGATTATGCTCAAAATCCTTCAAGCTAGGCTTCAGCAGTGCATGAACCGAGAACTTTCAGATGTACAAACTGGTTTTAGAAAAGGCAGAGGAATGAGTGATCAAATTGTGAACATTTGCTGGATTATAGAAAAAGTAAGGGAAACCCCCCAAAAATATACTTCTGCTTCAGTGACTACACTAAAGCCTTTGACTTCATGGATTACAACAAACTGTGGAATATTCTTAATGAGATGGGAATACCAGACCACATTACTTGCTGCCTGAGAAACCTGCATGCAAGACAAGAAGCAACAGTTAGAACCAGACATGGAACAAATGACTGGTTCAAAATTGTGAAAGGAGTATGTCAAGGATGTATACTGTCACCCTCCTTACTTAACTTATATGCAGAGTACCTCATGCGAAATGCCAGTCTGGATGAATCACAAGCTGGAATCAAGACTTCCAGGAGAAATATCAACAATCTCAGATATGCAGATGATATCACTTTAATGGCAGAAAGTGAAGAGCCTCTTGATGAACTTAAAACTGCTGGTTTAAAACAGCTTAAAAATCTCACTTAAAACTTAGCATTCAAAAAATCATGGCATCTGGTCCCATCACTTCATGGCAAATAAATGGAGAAACAATGGAAACAAAACAGTGCAAGACTTTATTTTTGGGGGCTCCAAAATAACAGAGGATGGTGAGTGCAACCATGAAATTAAAAGACACTCACCTTTTGGAAGAAAACCTATGACAAACCTAGACAGTGTTTTAAAAAGCAGAGACATCATTTTGCAAGCAACAGTCCATCTAGTCAAAGCTATTTTTCTTTACAGGAGTCATGTACAAAGGTGAGATCTGGACCATAAAGAAAGCTGAGTTCTGAGAATTGACACTTTCCAACTGTGGTGCTGCAGAAGACTATTGAGAGTCCCTTGGACAGCAAGGAGATCAAACTAGTCAATCCTAAAGGAACTTAACCGTGAATATTCATTGGAAGGATTGATGTTGAAGCTGAGACTCCAGTACTTTGGCCACCTGATGTGAACAGCCAACTCACTGGAAAAGACCCTGACGCTGGGAAAAGAGGGCTACAGAGGACGAGATGGTTGGGCAGCATCACTGGCTCAGTGGACATGGGTTTGAGCAAATTCAGGGAGACAGTGAAGGACAGAGAAGCCTGGCGTGCTGTAGTTCATGGGGTCTCCAAGAGTCAGACATGACCTAGGACTGAACAACAAAATTGATATAAATAAGTCATTCTTAGGTATATATCTAAAATGAGTGGCTATTTAAAAGCCTATTGAAGATAATCACTAACAAGCATGTATTTTAAATCTTAGAATCCTCTCTTCTGCAGAAATCTTAGTGGAAAGGCTAGCATATGGAGAGGTGAAAGTTACTGTGTGGGGATTGAGAAGGACCTGCCTTCTCCCATCACACTCTTCTCCCTCCCATCTCACCCTAGGGGCTCTGTGAGGCAATGTTGAAACATCTTTCTAAGGGACAACCATTATTCCTTTCCCTGGGTTCTCCCCAATCCCATTAGCCCATCTAAGCTTAAATGAACTAGGACAAGATTTGCAAAGCACCCTGCTAGGTGCCGGCACACACAGAAAACAGCCTAAGTGTCTGCTTCGGTCTTCCCTTGGCTTCCACTTCTTTCCTTCTAGCTCCTGGCAGCCTTGATTCCCCGTGAAGCCCCGGGGAATCACAGACATCTTAATATAAGGCTTCTCAGACCTCGTTAATTTTTGTATGCTGCCACTTCAGGGTAAGAAATGTTGAAAGGAAACGATCCCCAGCCTGTTTTTCTTGGTTTTCACTCCCTCACTCCTCCTATGTTCTACAGGATGGTTCTCTCTCTAGAGATCCACATTCTAGCAAGGAGACTCCCCTGGTCAGATTTCCCTTTAGCAGCAGTTTCCTGAGGACAAACACAATACTAACTTTTAGGGAGTGACAAAACTAAGGAGAGAATTTTCTGAAATTGTTGTGAGGAAGAAGAGGACACATTATACCAATGCTCTGACATTCTTATTAGCCATGGATGAGAGAAAAAAAAATCTACTATCAGTGGACTCATGTTATAAATGGAAAGACAGCCTAAATGAATGTAACTGGAACTTATTCTTGGTCCCAACAATGCTACTAGCACGCTACATGTGCAATATAGAACACTAAAACGTAAACAGAGGCAGACTTCAGTTTCTTGGGCTCCAAATTCACTGTGGACAGTGACTGCAGCCATGAAATTAAAAGATGCTTGCCCCTTGGAAGAAAAGCTAGGACAAACAGACAGCATATTAAAAAGTACAAACATTCTGCCAACAAAGGTCCATCTAGTCAAAGCTATGGTTTTTCCAGTAGTCATGTACAAATGTGAGAGCTGAACCATGAAGAAGGCTGAGCGCCAAAGAATTGATGCTTTCTAATTGTGATGCTGGAGAAGACTCTTGACGGTTCCTTGGACAGTAAGGAGATCAAACCAGTCAATCTTACAGGAAATTAACCCTGAATATTCACTGGAACAGAGAAGGCAATGGCACCCCACTCCAGTATTCTGGCCTGGAAAATTGCATGGATGGAGGAGCCTGGAAGGCTGCAGTCCATGGGGTCACTGAGGGTTGGACACGACTGAGCGACTTCACTTTCACTTTTCACTTTCATGCACTGGAGAAGGAAATGGCAACCCACTCCAGTGTTCTTGCCTGGAGAATCCCAGGGACGGGGGAGCCTGGTAGGCTGCCGCCTATGGGGTCGCAGAGTCGGACATGACTAAAGCGACTTAGCAGCAGCAGCATTCATTGAAAGGACTAATGCTAAAGCTGAAGTTCCAATACCTTGGCTACCTGATGTCAAAAGCCAACTCACTGGAAGAGACCCTGATGCTGGGAAAGATTAAAGGCAGTAGAAGAAGGGGGCGACAGAGGATGAGATAGGTGGGTGGCATCATCGACTCAGTGGACTTGAGTCTGAGCAAACTCTGGGAGACAGTGAAGGACAGGGAAGCCTGGTGTGCTGCAGTCCATGCGTTCGCAAAGTCAGACAAGATGGGGGTACTGAACAACTAAAGTACACTACATCTAACTCCGAGTAAAATCTCTGCAGTCCACATTTAGAAGAGTTTTACAAAAATACAGAAAGGGGTGATCCCTAACTGTTGTTAAAATCATCCAACTGTACACCTAAATAGTTTAGACAATGAATATCATTAATAGTCTCTAACTGGTTAAATAGAATCAAGTCATCTGTAAAGATCTCTTTTAATGCTGAGAATCTACTAGTTCCTATTAGTATATACTTTTACATTTTTCTCTTTACTTTACTCTTTCTCATACAGGGTACTGAATGGATAATTAAGCCCTAGCAGCTGCCATCAAGAGAAGGATGGTTGATAGTATTATACAGGAGCTACTTATCAGGGATTTGCCCACTATATAGAAATATGCATTCTCTTTTTGAGTTAACTTCTGACCCAAACTAGAAATAACTCTGCCTACTTAAAGCAAGAGAGAATAAACCCCTTTTCCTGTCCCCACAGCAGAACAGAACCCAGAGGCCTCTGACCCGAGAACACAGAGGTCTCAGTTTGAAGGGACAGAAAGCAGGAGAACCACACAACGGAGAAAGAAACCAGGCCCCAGTAATGAGGACTCAGTAGCAGATAGACATTCTGAGAACAGTGCTGGAGGGAAGCAAAGCCTCCCGAGCAATACAATGGACAAAGCCTCTGTATTTAGAGGGAGCTCTGAATAATGAGGGGAAAAACAGAGGCAGAGCCAGGAGCACAAATCCCGTTTCAGAGCAGGACAGCCCAGCCCATGTGCAGGAGGGTCTGCAGAGCCTGTGGACAACATGAGGTAAGGACAGGCCAGGACAGAGACAGTGACCTAAGGGTTTTCACTGGCTCCATAGCAAGAGGGACTGGAAAAGGAAAGCATAGCTTCCATGTATTCCATTTGCAGTAAGCAGTTTCTGTATGATTGCTGTTGTTGTTCAGTCACTAAGTCATATTCAGCTCCTTGCGACCCATGGACAGCAGCATGCCAGGCCTCCCTGTCGATATGTTTATTATATACTACAATTCTAAATCAATAGTATATATTTGGCTATTCTGCATTATGGGTTTTGTGTTTTTTTTTTTCAGAGGTTGAACTTACGGAGCCTCTGAGAACACAAGTGGGTAACTAGACTAGGTAAGATCTGCTGACAACTGCAAACAGGACTGTGGGGCCATGGGTGGGCAGACCAGGCCAGGCAGCTTTCAAAGCGTTTCCTGCCATCGAGGTAAGCTTCACTTTGCCCCTATTCTCCTCTGAGCAGAGAGCCTGCCAGGCAGAGAGGAATACTCATCTTTTAAAATAAGCTGAGGATGGTATGTAGTTTAGAGGTTAAGTCTTTGAAATTACTGACACGGAGGATCAAATTCCAGTTCTGCTGTTATGACCTTAGGCAATTTATCTAGTCTCCTTATAGCTCAGTTTTCTTGGCTATAAAATTGGGGCTCATAACTGTCCCTGGGTTTCCCCGGTAGCTCAGCTGGTAATGAATCTGCCTGCAATGCAGGAGACACCGGTTCAATTACTGAGTCAGGAAGGTCTTCTAGAGAAGGGATAGGTTAGTCACTCCAGTATTCTTGGGCTTCCCTGGTGGCTCAGCTGGTAAAGAACTTGCCCGCAATGCAGGACACCTGGTTTCGATCCCTGGGTCGGGAAGATCCCTGGAGGATAGAATGGCCACCCACCCCAGTATTCTGGCCTGGAAAATTGCACGGACTGTATAGTCCATTGGGTCACAGAGAGCAACTTTCATTTCCAGTAACTGTCCCTATCTCATAGGGTTGTTTTAAGAATTAAATAAAATAATGCATGCACTATGTGCTTAGCATAGAGCCTGATAAATTAGTGCTGGCATCTGTGTTGAGTTTAGTAGCTGGACCACAATGGGGAAAAAAGCAAAAATGAGGATCCAGTAATGTCTACTCTCTCCTCCTCCCTCCCACCCCTTGAATTTAAGCAACAAATGAGGATCAACAAGGCTGGACTGAAAACTTAAAAGACAACATTTTGGATAATGAGATCTCCCACTGAGTTCTCCTTGTGTTTGCTCATGTTATTACTTTTTTACTGTAGTATTCTCATTGAACATTAAAGTGTTAGTCGCTCAGTTGTGCCCAACTCAGCAATCCCATGTACTGTAGCCCACCAGGCTTCTCTGTCCATGGGATTCTCCAGGCAAGAATAATGGAGAGGGTTGCCATGCCGTCCTCCAAGGGATCTTCCAAACCCAGGGATCGAACCTGGGTCTCCTACACTGCAGGCAGATTCTTTACCATCTGTGCCACCAGGGAAGCATCGCTTCTTTCCTATAACTCTCCTCCATGAACACCCTGTAAAACCATGCTAAGTTCAGTCTATTTATTTACTAATATGTGAATAAACTGCTCTATAAAAAGTGCTCTGCAGCTCATTCAAGCCTAATTTCTCATGTCTCCCAGTGGCTACACCTCTGCTCCCTCTACACTCCCAGTACCATCATCAGCAGTAAAATCAAATACATAATACATCTATTCTTTCTGATCAGGAAACACAAAAGACTCTGAAAAGAAGGGTTAACAGGAAGGCATCGAAATGGTGTTAACTGTTAAAATTATATTCTCCTGTGCCCAGGAAGACAAGCGCGTAGGTGACGAGCAATCCTGATATGTGGTTCATTAGGATTATACACTATACTTACAGCTACATGGAAGTTTCCAAGGCTATACTGACATCTTTTTGCTGCACGGGGACTCTGGGAATTGCTGTTTTCTTCACAGCACTAGCAAAAGCGTATCAACTTACATGGCAAGCTATACTGGAATGCTTTCCAGTTTTCAATGAGAAGCAGTTACTCCTTAGCCTATTTACTAGCCACTGCTTTCCTAGTGGTTCAGCTAATAAAGAATCCGCCTGCAATGCCGGAGACCTGGGTTCAATCCCTGGGTTGGGAAGAACCCCCGGAGAAGGGAAAGGCTACCTACTCCGGTATTCTGGCCTGGAGAATTCCATGAACTATATAGTCCCATGGGGTTGCAAAGAGTCAGACACAACTCAGAGACTTTCATTTTCTTTCAATCAACTTTAAAATGTGGAAAGCCTGAGTTTGCCTTTACCATAAAAACTAAGTATGGGGCTCAAAACAGTGGGGGAATTACTAAGACTTTTGCTTCTGGAGACATAAGATAGCATAAAATTTCTCCACAGTTACCTTCAAAGCTAAACGTTTAGAATCTTACTTCTGGCTCTGCACAAGGCCCTCCAGTTATTTAGAGTACTGTTTTGAGTATGTGACTAAAGCATAAGTTTTCTTCTTTATTCAAGAATAATGTGGGTAGGTGCAGAAGAGACTGATAGAAGTGACTATTTATATCTGGGATGATAGCTTGGACAGGGGTCTAGGTCCATGGAGTAGGTGCATGAGTGCATGCTAAGCTGCTTCAGTTGTGTTTGATGCCTTGCGACCTTATGGACCGTAGCCCACTAGGTTCCTCTGTCCACAGGATTCTCCAGGCAAGAATATTGGAGTGGGTTGCCATGCCCTCCCTCCAAGGGATCTTCCTGACCCAGGGATCGAACCCACATCTCTTACATCTCCTGCACTGGCAGGTGGGTTCTTTACCACTAGCTTCACCTGGGAAGTCACATGGAGTAGGTAATAATTTAGTATTTTGCAATATATGCAGTCCCAATGGGTCCGCTAGGTTCTCTACTACTACTCAATGTAGATTTATCCTGATTTTGAAGTCCACTGAATCTTCATACCCACTCAATCTATCCAGCACCCTACCAAGGAATATTATTATAATGACTGCTCAATAACTGTATGGGGTTTCGCAGGTGGCACAGTAGTAAAGAATCTGCCTGCCAATGCAGGAGATGCAAGAGATGTGGGTTTGACCCATGGGTTGGGAAAATCCCCTGGAGTAGGAAATGGCAAGCCACTTCAGAATTCTTGCCTGGAAAATTCCATGGACAGAAAGGAGCTTGGTAGGTTATAGTCCTTGGAGTTGCAAAGAATCAGCCACAACTGAGCAACTGAGCACACACAAACACAATAACAGTATACAAGGAAACACAAACTAGAAATTCTAACTATGGCTATTTCTACTCACACAAAGTTATGTGTCTGTATCAAAAGCTTTGAGGAACACTCAAGAGATACCTCCTTGTTCTTATGAACCAAGTGAGCACAGCTCAGAGCAGTAAGACTCCTGTGATGGCAGCCCAGCCTCTCCTGGGTTGGGAAGAACCCCCGGAGAAGGGAAAGGCTACCTACTCCGGTATTCTGGCCTGGAGAATTCCATGAACTATATAGTCCCATGGGGTTGCAAAGAGTCAGACACAACTCAGAGACTTTCATTTTCTTTCAATCAACTTTAAAATGTGGAAAGCCTGAGTTTGCCTTTACCATAAAAACTAAGTATGGGGCTCAAAACAGTGGGGGAATTACTAAGACTTTTGCTTCTGGAGACATAAGATAGCATAAAATTTCTCCACAGTTACCTTCAAAGCTAAACGTTTAGAATCTTACTTCTGGCTCTGCACAAGGCCCTCCAGTTATTTAGAGTACTGTTTTGAGTATGTGACTAAAGCATAAGTTTTCTTCTTTATTCAAGAATAATGTGGGTAGGTGCAGAAGAGACTGATAGAAGTGACTATTTATATCTGGGATGATAGCTTGGACAGGGGTCTAGGTCCATGGAGTAGGTGCATGAGTGCATGCTAAGCTGCTTCAGTTGTGTTTGATGCCTTGCGACCTTATGGACCGTAGCCCACTAGGTTCCTCTGTCCACAGGATTCTCCAGGCAAGAATATTGGAGTGGGTTGCCATGCCCTCCCTCCAAGGGATCTTCCTGACCCAGGGATCGAACCCACATCTCTTACATCTCCTGCACTGGCAGGTGGGTTCTTTACCACTAGCTTCACCTGGGAAGTCACATGGAGTAGGTAATAATTTAGTATTTTGCAATATATGCAGTCCCAATGGGTCCGCTAGGTTCTCTACTACTACTCAATGTAGATTTATCCTGATTTTGAAGTCCACTGAATCTTCATACCCACTCAATCTATCCAGCACCCTACCAAGGAATATTATTATAATGACTGCTCAATAACTGTATGGGGTTCGCAGGTGGCACAGTAGTAAAGAATCTGCCTGCCAATGCAGGAGATGCAAGAGATGTGGGTTTGACCCATGGGTTGGGAAAATCCCCTGGAGTAGGAAATGGCAAGCCACTTCAGAATTCTTGCCTGGAAAATTCCATGGACAGAAAGGAGCTTGGTAGGTTATAGTCCTTGGAGTTGCAAAGAATCAGCCACAACTGAGCAACTGAGCACACACAAACACAATAACAGTATACAAGGAAACACAAACTAGAAATTCTAACTATGGCTATTTCTACTCACACAAAGTTATGTGTCTGTATCAAAAGCTTTGAGGAACACTCAAGAGATACCTCCTTGTTCTTATGAACCAAGTGAGCACAGCTCAGAGCAGTAAGACTCCTGTGATGGCAGCCCAGCCTCTCCCTAAGAAACAAGGTTTTACACGCCAGAGAGCAAACCAGATGACTCAGCGCAGAGGAAAAGTGTTTAAAATCTGGAGGAAAAGTATTACATACAACATACTATGAAAATGAAAATTTAAGGACTTTTTCCTGTGATAAAACTGTAATTAAATCTTATTTAGCTGTTTCCTCTAATGAAGTCCATTTTAATTAAGCTTTAATAGACTGGTAGCCATAACCTATAGTTTTATGAAGCAAAGTAAACTTGTGGTCTAAAAAGACATTTAAGCAAGAGACCCATCAACACATATGAGAGGTTACAATATATTCCCTCATCCCTAAAGACCCCCACAATAATTAATTAAGTGTGCTGAACAGTCAGCCATTAGGGCTAACAGCAGGTGTGCTCACCACCAATCTGCACTGGGCTGTTCCTTGAAATCCAAGGGTTATTTCTGTGATCTGCTTTCCAGAAAATTTGCCTGGAGTAAAGAACACAACTGAAAAGGTATGTGTTCTATAGCTCTAGCAGACATGCGTCATGTCTACCAAACATGCAGCTTCTCCCGCTGCACTGGGCTTTCTGTCTCAAGATTTTAATATATACATGTTCTCACAGCTGATCATGATACAACAACACTCATCTTGAGAAGATTGACATATGTCTGAGAAAAATCAAGTAGAGAAAAGTAAAATTAATATAGAAAAAACTGATTCACAGAATCTTAATAGTAGGCATCTGAATATTTCATGCTACATTATGAAAATCACAGCATAAATCAGAAAAATTAACTCAGACCAAATGAATATCATAGGCCTTTATTTCAGAAAAGAACTGAGCATAATTATCCCTTTGTTAGCCAGAGAATGGGGCAAAGAAATTGGGCCTGTTGCTACCTCAAATGAGATTGCATGCATTTATTTGAATGAAAGAAAGAACTAAATGAATAGGTTATTTTTTTAAACTAACTTTGAAACATTAGCACTTGCATTTTAATAAATCACATATACTCAAAAAACTGAAAATCTTGGGGAGGAGGGGTATCTGATCCTATGAAAGAAAAATAAAATTTTGTAATCTGGCTGACAATCTGATGCCTCTGAATCTCTCTGCCAAGAAGCAGTTACTTGGCTGAGATACTCTTACTTGTACACTTTCATCAGATTAAGGCTTTCATGCCAGGAATTTTTTTCTCCTGGTGTATTGGCCATTGCCAGAAATGGACCCATCGAATCCACCGGTGCTAAGGAGTTAAGCATGTGAGATTTAATTTAACAGTTTCAGCTTTATTAAGCTGTCACAGAGCGGCCCTCTTTGATAACAGTAGCTGCTCCAATTATGGCTTGGTTTAGGGTTGACAAGTATAATGATTCATTCGTGGCACATGAGAAGCAATAAAAGGTTGTTTTGCATTACAGCTTTAAAAATGTGGGCACTTTTTTCATTTAATTTGTCACTTAGCTTTTGCTAAGAGGACATTTAAATTGCAGTAAAAGGCAAATGGGGCTTTTAGTTTAAATGTAATCCCCATATTTAAATGATCTGTAATGGTGCAGTGTTGGAGTGGGAACACTATTGTCTCACAGTGGGTCCTGATGGTGACATGTGACATTTGTATTCAGGTCCTGTATTATCCATGTGGCTAAAGGGCTTCCAATTTCATTTCACAGCCAGAAGCCTGCAGAAAACACCAATTAACTTGCAGATCCCATTTGCCGACAAAACTCAGCCTCTTCTCAATGTCTGGCATCTGGCAGTGCTCAGCATTTAATTCCAAAGCAGAGCCTTGAAGCAATGTGAGCCCTGTGCAGGGGCACAAAGTCAAATTCCCCCATTTTCTTAAGAAGCAAAATCCTTTTCTTTTGTAGTCCAGAAGCAACTTTTAGTTAATTTTTTTGGTGAATGAACGTTAAGATGTGAGAGCTACTGTTATGCCCACATGAGCTTCTTCACAGAACTTAGACCTCATTAAAATGGCAAGTGACCTCTGCTCACCATCACAGTATGCAGGAGAATTTATAGCAGTCTAGTAATGACTGGATGGCAGGGCAAGGGGGGGAGGGGGGGGGGTAGGCATGATTTGTGAAAAAAGAAAACACAGGCCAAGAATATGTATTCTTCATCCTGCACTCAAAGAACTTGTATAAAGCCTGGTCCATAATTAGAAAGGCAGTCCATCAGAGAGTGTAACAAGAATCAGCTAGTGAAAACTTCTGCCTAATGAGAATAATGAGAATACTTTTGATTGGGAGTTGAAGTATATAATTTTCAAGGCCAACTTGCAAAAGTGAAATACAACTAATGGATTAAACGTAAACACTGAAATTTTTATTTAACTGTATCACTTGTACTTTTTTTTTTGGTAACCAAAATATTTAGTTGGTATTTTCTAATTAGTTATTTGTAATTTTAAGCTTCTTTTACCAAAGCTCTTTAAATTTTATTCATCTAATATTAATCCAATAATTTTTCCTGAAATGATTCCCTTCATTATAGTATTTTTAAATGTTAATCCTTTTTACTGCCATAAACCAACTAATCAATTCAACACTTACTGTAGAGTTACAAAACTGAGGAGTCTTTACTTATAAATCACTCAGTATCCTATACGAATTTTTGTTTAAATCACACGTTACACTTGTGTTCTCCAACTACCACACTGAGCTCCCAAACATTTTCTGCCAGGACACTGAAAGGATCCACTAGAGTTACAGACTGATTTAAATTCTGATTGAGGGAAAGGCCACTAACATTACTTCTGGTGACCCAAGTAAAGTACTAGGATTAAATTATTATAAGACATTTAATAAAAAATACTTCGGGAAAAGGTCAACAAGTATCTTAACATTGGGGAATAGCAGACACATGTTAAAAAACAAACAGGAGCTGTCATCCACAAACCAGTTCCTGAACACACATCCTATTAATGGGAAAAAGGAAACTCTGATGTCCAACTGTTTACCATCTTGCTGTATAACCTTAAAGGGTCACACTATGTCATTTTGTGGAAGTTTCCTAACCTCCTCAGACTTTAGTTTCATCTCAAAGCAGTTCATCTCAAAGGTCCCTTCCAAACATTGTAACTGGTATCTTCACAGACAACAGTCTTTCTTGGTCTGGGCATGGGATCAACAGCATGATGTGGTCAATCAATAGCCAAGAGGAAGACAAAGGTGAAGGTATGAAGACTTCTACTATTTAATTTCATTGAAACTAGAAAGTAAAGTCACTCAGTCATGTCTGACTCTTTGAGACACCATGGACTATACAGTTTGTGGAATTCTCTAGGCCAGAACACTGGAATGGGTAGCCTTTCCCTTCTCCAGGGGAAGTTCCCAACCCAGGGATCAAACCCAAGTCTCCCGCATTGGAGGCGGATTCTTTACCAGCTGAGCCACAAAGGAAGCCAAACCTTCTAATAAATATCCAGAACATAAAATTAAACAGGCACTGACAAAATATTTGCCAAAAATTCCATTTGTCACATACAGATTTCTTAATAGACAACAAATTCATTATTAATTTCTCTTGCAATGAGTACTGAGTAACAAGAGTCATCTCTGCAAGTTCTCAGTAAACACAAGTAGTGGATTTCTCATTTTTTTCAACCACCTGCTGATTTTTTTCAACCATCTTTACCACCATGGATTTGGAAAGCAATAAAAATTACAGAGTTTGCTGTGACTTTTCCATTTTGACAATCAGTAGTTCATCTAAGTTGTGAATAATTTTTAAAAAATGACAACTCAAGTTACTTTTAATAACTTTAATGTAGGTAAATGGGGAAAACGGCCAAATTCCAGCTGAATTGATTACAATATTAGTCTGGAAATAAATAATAAATTCTATTGTACCAAATACCTATCTGGAAATACACATTCCCCACCTCACCCCCAAATACTTAAAAGCAGATCCTGTGCTTGCTTTCCTCAACATCAGACAATTTCCCCTAAACGCTGCTAAGACTGATTCCTGCAAATGTTTCATTCTCCTTGTCCTAACCAGTGTACAATGGCAACAAGTTCATATAAGAGCAGCTCTCTCTTCTGCAATATTCTGACCATGCTTTTTACACTTTCTATCCTAGTCTTCAGCCACACACAACTCAATGGCAATCCATCAGAAGATTGACACTTACCCAGCTCATCCCAGAGCTGCCTGTATTTGTCAGTCATTGCAGTGCCTTGTTGCCTCCAAAGTGACAGACGAGGGTCAGCCATGAATTGCTCTGTTATCAAAGTCAAATTCGGGCCCCATTTGAGTCCCTCATCTTCAACATTTCCCGCACCTAGTGGAGGGAAGAAAATACCTTCAGAAAAATGTACAAAAAGGAACAGTAATACAGAGACAGAACACAACACTTTACTTCTTTGGGGAAGGAAGTTGGGGGGGTGGGGTGGATTCTTTTAACACCATCCTTTTTAAGCAAACAAAAGTTGTTAAAAATAAGCCTCTGTCCTCAATGGCAATTTAATCAAAGAATGACCATTAATTGTTTTGGAATCCACAAAAGAAAAAATAAATTGCCTAACTTCCCAATTCCTCCCTAAAAATGTTTTTGCCAGACTGCAAAGCAACAATACCAAAACAAACAAGACAAATCACTTGGTACCTCCGACTGACTGCACGTACCACCAGAGTAATGGGGTCTAAAGAAGTGTACCAAAAACCTTTTAGAGATCTTCTAAACTGATCTCTTGATGTCTACAGTAATAGCATCTGTCCTTCATTTTTTTTTAAACTTTATTCACATACATACAATTCACCAATTTAAACTGCACAATTCAGTGGTTTTTAGTATATTCAAGCACAAGCTGTATAAGTCCTTCGTTTTTTTGAGGTAAATTAGTATTTGCACTAGATTCTTTCGCACCAAGGGTTTCAACATAAAGAGCAACACATATTTCTATTCATTCAGATGAGACTGTTTTTGCAATGGCAAGAGGAAATATTCAGGGCTGTGTAAGTTTAAGAACTCTTTTGCTCCAAATGAGCAATCCTTATAGCAGAATCCTAAGTGACTTCATAAATTAACTCCGCTTCTCTATTTTGGAACATCAACCTCTGTCCATTATTCTTCTGTTATAGTTCCCAAATAAATGAGAAAGCAAAGAAAGAAATATAAGGCTAAGTTGCTCTATAGGAAATCCTAATGAATCCATCCATTCCTAAAGCGTGAAATGTTATGTGTTCAGCAAATAGGAATCTAAGCTGAATGCCAGTTCTCTGAATAGGAAATTAGTAGAGCAAGGTCACAAGTAGTAGTGAGAGGGGGAAGAGTCCTTTTAGTCAAAATTCTTTCTATGTGAAAGCCAAATGGAGGAGGAAATAGTAGATCTTTAATAAAGCAGCCTAAACCTCTAGGTCAATATATTCTGCCAATGGAACCACCTCTCCACAGGCTTCAGAATTTGAGTCTTATAGAGAACTCGAATGCACTTTTACACTGAATCACAAGAGTGTGTTTCCAGGAGGGCTGTTTCAGTAATCTTAAGAAGTACTAAAAAGCAGAAAGAAATGGAGTTGCCATTTGTTGGACATCTTGCTAAAGAGTTTTACATTTATAATTCGCCTTTTAATCTTCACAACAACCATAACAAGTAGGGCAGATTATAACACTGATTTTACAAATTATAAAGCCATGCCTCAGAAGTGAATTACTTGTCCAAAGGACAAGAGGAACAACTGGAATCAGAATCCAGATCTGTCTTAACTCTGGAAATTATGCCATTTTGAAAATTAGATGTTGCTGTTACTTCATGTAACATACATAATGTGTATATCATATATACATAGACAAAAATAGCAATTGCAGGCCCATTTAATTCCTCTTTCACATTGCTTCCACTAGGCCGAAGTGTACTTTCTACTGATATGAGAATCTAAGAAATACTTAGTGTGTGTCTAAATACACCAAATCTTTAAAATTACCTCTTCAGATTTAATTTATTAGTTTATTATTTATTTCCCTGATGAATTTCTAACCTACTATTCAGCAACAGCAATGAAAATAAATGCTTTACTACTAAGCATATAAACCCAGAACTATTAACCAACACTCAAGTTCATCTATATAGCCTAAAGGTAATTAATTTCAGACTGTTGACTCTGACGCATTACAAGAGTTTGAAGTGCTATGAATTACCAAAGATTCATTAAGTCATGTGAAATAATTTTAGAGTTAGATGTATTCTTGAAAGTGAAAAATGAAAGTTGCTCAGTCGTGTCTGACTCTTTGTGACCCTGTGGACTGTAGCCCACCAGCCTCCTCTGTCCATGGGATTCTCCAGGCAAGAATACTGGAGTGGATAGCCACTTCCTTCTCCAGGGGATCTTCCCGACCCAGGAATTAAACTGGGTCTCTTGAATTTCAGGCAGATTGTTTACTGTTTGAGCCACTACTGTAATTCTTGAAAAACTGGCAATCTATATATGGTATATGAGATAAAAGATTTTTTAAAGGCTGCACTGCATGGCATGCCGGATCTTAGCTTCCTGACCAAGGATGGAACCTGTGCTCACCAAAGTGGGAGCTCGGGGTCTTAACCACTTGATTGCCAGGAAAATCCCGGGCTAAATCTTTATTTAAAGGGTTTTCATTAATCAGAATACACTAGTTTTTGGCCATAAGCAGTAACAGTTTACTTTAATTCTTTTGAGAAATGGCAATCCACTCTAGTATTCTTGCCTAGGAAATCCTATTGGACAGAGGAGCCTTGTGGGCTATAGTCCATGGGACTGCAAAGAGTCGACATGACTGAGTGACTAAACTTACCCACAAAAGGTTTTAATTACTATGAATATGAGACAAATTGTTTAACAAAAGTATCAATGACGATAGTTCTCTGTTCCTTTAAAACCAATCTGAATTCATTATGTATAATGATGGCTACACCCCCAATGAAAAGACATTGCTTTAACAGTATTTAAAAAGCATTTTATCGAGTATTTAGAAATGTGTTCATGGTACTACAGTTCTGTGTAAAGCAACAGACACAGCTTCTGTTCACAATGAACTTATACTGAAGACAACTTTTGTCTCTTGGGCGATCAAATGTTTGTGATGAAAATTAACATTTACCAAGACCCAACTACTGTTGCTGCTGCTGCTGCGGCTAAGTCGCTTCAGTCGTGTCCGACTCTGTGCGACCCCATAGACGGCAGCCCACCAGGCTCCCCGGTTCCTCGGGTTCTCCAGGCAAGTTAAGACACCAATATCATGTAACATCATAATCACAACAACTAGAAGGGATATGCTGTTATTTAACTAAATTTATACATGAGGAAACTGACTTAAATAACTTGCAAAGGTATACACACTCAAGATTTTATAACTGAGATTTAAACCCAGCTTTCTATTTCTCCAAAGTTTACATTCTTGAAACTAACTTTAAAATATTGACATTAAACTAATTATACAAAGCATATCTTAAGGACTATATTCAAAT
Source organism: Madoqua kirkii (assembly GCA_006408675.1). Taxonomy (NCBI): domain Eukaryota; kingdom Metazoa; phylum Chordata; class Mammalia; order Artiodactyla; family Bovidae; genus Madoqua; species Madoqua kirkii. Next base: position 29,255 of record SJYC01141791.1, read on the forward strand.
TTATGCTCTATTTGGGAAAATTAACCAGAAAATTTAAAAAAAAAAACTGAAAAAAAAATGGCATTTCAATTAATATCAAGCTATTTTTAGTATTGAACAGTTTTTCAAAATTGTATAAGAACTAAAAAAAGACAAAAATGGCCCATATCTTACCTAAAGACATCTAAGTAAATGAATGCTTGCATTACAACACAGAAGTCTCTAATGGTTGATTATAACTTTATTTTTTTTCCCTTGGGCCATGCCACTCAGCTGACAGGATCTTAGTCACCCCTGAACAGGGACTGAACTGGAGCCCCAGCAATAAGAGTGGAGTCCTAACCACTAGACTGCTAGGCAATTCCCATTTCTTAAAAAAAAAAAAATTTACAAAGAAGCCTTTATCCTTTTCTATACATGGTCATATATACTCTCTACAAATGTATATATTTAGAATATTTCTTTAAAAATAAAAAGTCATACCTTTGCAAAGAGCAAATTAAGCTGCTTCCCTGATCCGTGGTACCCGCCCTGGGAAAGGAACAGTTTAACCTGTTCTTGAACCTGCTCTTCATCTAAGTGCCAGCAGTTTTCATCATCTATACTAGCACCTGCTGTTGGATCAGGAGCACCTAGAAATAGAAAGAAAAAATAACACATATGCTGGATAAAAGCTCTGTGCTAACAGGACTCTGACAATAAACTTGAAAAGAATTAAGATTCTCTACTTTTTGCCTAAATACTTTTTAATCCAATCTCAATATACATACAAATGTATGACCGAAAATAAGTGTGAAATTGTTCTTTATATGCAGAACTTTGCTGATCTGTGCTAAGCTCAAAGGTAATGATTTAAGAGCTGAGACATTTCCTTTTTTTAACATCAGAGACTGTACATGAGGAGATGAGTTTACAGATTCTCTCAAGAATAAAAAAATTCATAAAAATGTCTCATTGTAAATATATTGTGCTTATAAAACTCTGCTGTGTAGACTTGTTAGTAAAATGTTTTTCAAAGACACTAGAAAAATATGAAACCAAGTAAACTCAGCAGAGTATTTTACTCTGTTAATTCAAGAAGCTTTCACCATTATTTGCTGCTGTATAAACTACATGCTGACGTAAGTCTTTAGTTGAGAAAACCAAAGATTAAAAAGGGAAATCAAGCCACTTGGGAACAGGCAGTGCAGCTGTTGTACTAAACCAGGTTGTAGTATCACCTTGCCAAACTGCGTAAATATTTTATTGCTGAAGTAAACACAAAAGATAACATCTATGTAACAGTCTGCAGACTACCTTAGAAATTAAAATTACCCAGATATTTAGGCAGGTGAAAACTGTTTTATATTTACTGATAAAATAAAATGGTATTAAAGGCCTAAGATTCATTAAGTAATACAAAAACTAATCTAAAACCTCTCATTAATAGTGTTTCATCTGCTTAAAATAAGCCCTAAAAAAAAAAACCCTGTAGATATGGTTCCACACTTCTTGTAATAATCTTGTCCAGACTCATTTGGCCAAGGAAATAATTACTAACATGTGCTTGGGACCAGGTTCCATTAGTCTCTAGGAGAAAGAATAGGTCTGTGAGCCTCCCTGGAAAAGTGTGCATTCATTCTTTCAGCCAACATATTTACTGAGAGCCCTCTGCTAGACTCAGGGATGGAATGGGGTACAAAATAGAATTCCTGTCCTCACAGAATTCGCTATCTAGTTCAATGGCTTTCAAACGTTTTTGACTAAGAGCCACAATAAGAAACATAATTAATACCATTCCCAATACACCTGTGTATCTAGACACTTACATGAACACATCTATTTATTAATCTGAAGCAAAAGTATGATCAAAAAATATTCTTTCTGTAAAAGTGAGAAGGTCTGATATTTTCTGTACTATTTCACTTTTTAAAGGCTCGTCATAATTTTTAAAGTTGATTTCATAATGAATAATGGGTTGCCATCTACTACTATAGAAACACTGCCTTAAGTGTGTGAAACAAATACCAATGTAATCACCCATACAAATATATAAGAATAAATGAATTGTTCATAGAAGAGCACAAAGAGCCAGGAGACTGTATCAGAGAGCTCTGACCTGGCCTTGGATTGGCAGAATAAGCATATGGAGCTGAGATCTGCCTTAAGTAGATTAGAAGGTAACTAAAGGCAGGAAAAGGAAGCACTGATTCTACATGTGAGACTAAGAGAGTAGGCAGAGGTCCTAGGCAGAAAGGAACATGGTAGGTGGATGAAACAAAGATACATGTCCAGCAACTCAACAGTAGAGGATGAGGGCGAAGAGCAACACAGGACAACTGGAAAACAGAGGAGGGGCCAGAGAGCACTGACAAGGGAGGAGCTTGGTTTTTCTCCCTAAAAGTAACCAATGATAATTCACAACAAGGTCATGCAAAGTAGAAGAAAAGAATACCCTAGAAAGTAAAAGATGTTCTGCTCTGATACACATCAACAGTCTACCATGGAGTATTAAGCAGCCATAAAAATGAATGTGAAGATTCTTTATGTACTGCAATGGAAAGATATACCTGAGATATGGGTGATCAGGGAACTCAGAGAGACATGGTTTTCTGGATTACACAATTAGATAAAACACTGGACAACTCACTCCCTCATACGCAGACCATCAGAACAGGATCAGGTTTCAGGGAGGGGCACTGTTTGGATCATGAGTACAGATTTTATTATTATTATTATTATTTTAATATTTTGGGCACATCTCTTGGTATGCAGGATCTTAGTTCCCCAACCACGTATAGAACTTAAACCCCCTGCAGTAGAAGCTCTGAGTCTTAACCACTGGACCACCAGAGATGTCCATGAGTTCAGTTTTAGAAGTGGTGAATTTGAAGTACCTCTGACATACTCAGCCAAGAAGAGGGGAAAGGATTTAAAGCACGGAGCTAGATATACAGGGTAAAAAGTTGTCTAGGATGGAACCATACAGAAGGCCAACATTTAAAGGCTGGGCAAGAGCCACTATCAGCCAATCAAGTACTGGGAGGGATGGGAGGAAAAGAAGGAGGGAGAAAGATATAAATACATTCCACTCCTACCAAGGAAGGAAATCCTATCAAAAAAGAACTACTGCTCAAGTATCCTCACATGAATTAGATTTCATTTTCTCCTCACAATGTCCCCTGGAGGTGAGTATAGCTCATGATCCCCTTTCTATAGAAGGAGAAACACAGGTTCAGAGTGGTTATGACTTGTCTGTCCACAGCCCACACTGCCAAATGCTGTCTCCCAGTTCTCTCCCCTGCTGAAGAATATATCCCAGAACCTTGGAGCTCAAGTTGAACCCCGAAAGCATCAGGTAGCGGTTATCAACCATAAATCAAAGAAAAATTTAAGGAAGAATATCGGGATCTGTTAGCATGTTTCTTCTTTACAGGGAAATTTAAACACACACAATATTGTGAAGAGCTAATTAACTACTGGGGTTATATCTGTATCTCTTTGGGATACACAACCCCTAATCCAGCTCACCTCTTTGATTCTAGAGAAAGATGACACAGACACACACCTGCACAAAGATAGGCTTCTGTTTCCTCAACTCTAGTCTTCTATTATATAGGAATAAAAAATTAAGTAATAAAAATCAGAAATCTTCTGTGACTATGCAGAAAACAATTTAGTCATAAGAATGCACACAAAGGTAATTAGTTGATAAATAAAACATAAATTTACTCTAAACACAACTCAACATTTTAGGAAAAAAGACACGTACACTTTATATTATACACCAGGAAATTCATGTTTACAACAACCCTCCCAAAAGAGGAAATTTATTTGTTAAACTTTAATGCTAAAGTCTAAATGCTTAAATCCTAACATGCCATGATTATATGCATTAAAATATTGCCTAAGCCTTGCATGAAATATAGATGTGCAAGATTTATTTCTACTTGCTAACGGCTGTCTATAATCAAAGACAAACCTCTCAGAATTTAGCTTTGATAAAGGCAGGCAAAGAGAAACATAATTCAAGCATTTATACATTTGCTATTAGATATAACCAACACTGGGCAGGAACCAGAATCTGGGTATATAAATTAAATAGTCCTTTAAAGTGTTTTAAAACTATCATATTTTTTATACTCTTATTTATATTTATAATTATAAACTCTATAACTTTTACAGCTGTGTAATTAATCTTTGTGAGCATTTTATGACTAAAGCTTAATTTACAAAGTTTCAAGCCTTCAGGGAAAGTGAAATTATCTGTTGAACACAGTGCAACAGGTTTATTGGCTCTTGCTCCCAGCCAGAGTGTAAGAATTTGATTCACTCTCCTACCTTGGTGATATAACTCCACAGGAGTAGAGCAAAGGAGAGTTCACGAACGTAAAGGACTGCCGTCTGTCTCTGGCCTTCCCTGTCTGCTATTTGATCTGATTCTGCTTTAGTTTTGATTTACTCCAGTTTCAAAACTCTTACCCCAGCAGTTCTCAAGATCAGGAGTGTATCAAGACTCCTGAGGCACACTGTGAAAAGTAGATGCTTAGGCACCACTTCAGACCTACTGAACCAGAATCCTTGCCACAGATGACATGGCCGTGGAGATGGGAAGTGCAGCTGGGAAACACAATTCTGTATTTGGAGGGAATCTTAAACATGGTGGCACATTCTGGATCTTCGGATTGAAAAGTATTCAGGGTCCAGCGTACTCACTAAAGAACACTAAATTTAAGACCTATTGACTAAGATATCTGTCTCTTATCACAAAAGCAGTCATTTCCAAGCACTGGACACCACCAAATCACACTGCAAATTTTAAACTGAGATATTAAGACATATTCAATAACTGGTTTATGCTATGTTTGGTATGTGGAATTATTCACAGCTTTGTATTCTAATGGGGAATTTAATTATTTCTCTTTTCTTAAAACTGCCAGAAAACAAATTCAAACAAAAAGTGAAAGGCTGTAGTTTACATCTTCATTTTAACTGTGAACTAACTGCCTCAATACCATGGTTGACTAAATAATGCTTTAAGCATTTATATTTAAGTAGCAGTGCTCTTTTTTTGTTGTTGTTAAAATTAAATTGTCAAATTCAGTCTACAGAGGAAGAGTGCAGGAAGCAAATGTTTACACTGCAGAGGTGATTAATTCAGCCTCTTTTGCAGGACCTATAAAGGAATGCCATCTCCTACAGTTTTAGTGCCTGCTATTAAAGATAGGAAATATTAAGTCTGTGGCTTACAAGACACTGGTACACCTGTCTTACAAGCTGAAGGCAAAAATTCTGACATCAAACATCGGCACTGAGAGAGAAAAGGCAACACAGCAAACTTCAGTGATACAGGTTTAGGGAAAAAAAAATCTTTCTTTAGCAAGGATAAGAACTAGAAGACCACTGAAAAATAATGTAATAATGTGTACGGAATAAACACACACTTGAGAAAAGCTTTAAATTTTATTCTCACTGAAATCCTCATTTCAAGGTAGTAACTAATGTCTTCGTTTCCAAATACAATTTTGTGGTGGCTGAAACAGCCAGACCCTTCATCACCTATTCCCAGTGGTCAGGCCATGTAATCTACTGCACGATGCCGTGCGGTATCCTCTCTAAGAGCTGTGAGAGGACAACCTGTTTAGCCTGGAAGCTAATGACAAAGGGAGTCCCAGCATGCGCCAGCCTCCGCTCCCTCAACAAGCCACCTTCCCTTTAGCTAAATGCCAAAGAAATAAATAAGTAGCACTGTAATCAGGATATAGCTCAGGGAACTCAAGTAGGCCTGCCAAGGTTTATAGCTCCTCTACTCTTTCCTCTCACCTGACTTTATTACTCATCTCTTATTATCTTTTAATTTACTTCAGAAGTTCCAGTGATATACTTATTCACATACAGAAATAATCATGTATTTTATATGGATAAAGAGCAATAAAACACTTGTACATTCGCTAATGCTCATTAAAAAATGAAGAATATAAGCAGAGTGCTTAAGAGTTAGGTCATTTTCCATAACCTAACAGATGTTATTAATATATTAGCAATTACTTGGTACACAAATAATTAAATGCAAAGTTCTCAGAAACTCTCATTTTTACATAACCTGACTCTTCTGATTTATTAAAAGAGATCTACTATGTTTGCAAGGTTCAAGAATGATTTGCTCAGATTATTGTCAGAGATTTTTTCTAACTTCACAAATATTTTCCTCAACGATACCACTGCCAGCTGAAGATTCATATCAACTGCCACATCACAATGATGGATAATAGCAACTTAACTTTATTCCTTTATAACTCTCCTGACCTTATGAAATAGGCACTCTTTACAGACTATGTTTTACAAATAAGAAAACTAAGCTCTGAGGAGATTTAGTTCCTTCCCTCCACTAAAAGTGCTGGAAAGCAAAGGGACTAGAACTCTAATGTAGGCTGTCTAACTTCTAAGCTCTTAAACACTCTGAGTACTCTTACAGTGCAAGGGGTGAAAAACCTACAGTGAGGGAGATGGGAACAATAAGCTCACAGAGCCAACATGGAAACTTGTTCTTGTTCAGTTGCTTAGTGCTGTTAGACAATTTGCGACCCATGGACTGCAGCACACCAGGCTCCCCTGTCCTTCACTATCTGCCGGAGGTGTCTCAAACTCATATCCACTGAGTTGGCAATGCCAGCCAACCATCTCATCCTCTGTTGTTCTCTTCTCCTCCATTCAGGAGACAGGGATGGTGAGGAAACTGATCACAGCTGGTAGCAAGCCACTGACGATTATGAGAGTCGGGGTAGTGTCAGAGGTGACTATAGGGTATGAGAGAAGGCACGATTTGGAGGTAAAAACAGAAAGGATAAAAGGTATCAAGCTAAAAGTAACTTAGCTGGGTATATCTGCTGGGTCAGAGATGTGACGCCTCCCAAAAGATTACATCTCTTCTGCTAAAACGAAATGTTTTTCCATATGAAGATGATTATGTGTGCATGACTGTATATTCCAACAATTTTTTAGAAGAAATTTAAATCGTATTATGAAAACATCAAGTTCTAATTAAAACTTAATGTAAAACTGGTCATTTTTAAAGGGAAATTCGGCAGTAATTACAAAACTCAAAATGCCCATGCCAATTGTTCTGGAATTTCTACTATTAACTAAGAATCTGTTACTCAAAAGCACTTGTCCAAATTCACACATACAAAAAGAATGGTCACAGTAGAATTGCACATAGTAGAAAAAAATGAAAATGATTTTGAAATCATTTGGCATGTTAATGATTAAACAGACCCATAATATGTAATACTACACAGGACTTAACACAGAAACAGACCTTTTTGTACTAGTAAGATAAAGTATTCATGATGTATGGGAAAAAAAAAGAAACTACAAAAAAGTTTTAAACCTGTTTTTAAAAAATTACATACTTGTGTGTGCACCAAAAAAACTGCCTCAAAAACTATAAACCACACTATCAGCAGTGGCTGCCTTGGGGGAATAAGGGAGTTACTGGAGACTAAGAGAGCCAATGAGTACTTGTCTTTTTATCTTCATTTACTTCTATATATTTTTCAACATGTATTCTTTTTTTTTTACTTTTAAGTTTCACACTACTGCGCTTTGAGATAGCACATTTAAAGCAATTTTAATTCTCTCCTATAGATTTGCTGATTAAATTGACCACCACTAGTAGGTCATACCTTTGTTTCACCAACTGTCAATGCCAGAACATTCCACAATAGAAAGGATAATGCTTGTAATAACCAAATTATCTCCCTAGGATAACTGAAAAGCTGTTGCTAATGCAAGCCCCATTACACGAATATGACCATCCACAGGGAAACAAAATGAAGAGAGATGTGACATGAAGCCTCCATCAGACTCCAACTGTCACTCACTTATATTTGGAACATAGGTACAAGAATAAATCTTAAAATTCTAAGAAAATGGAATTTAAAAATGATATGGTTACTCTTTTTAAAGTATCACTGATTTACAACATTATATTAGTTATAGGGGTTCAGTATTTTTATAGACAACACTCCATCGAAAGTAACTACACAGTAACGATTATAATTCCCTATACTATACAATATACCCTTGTTGTTTCTCTGTTTTTTAATATACAGCGTTTTGTATCTCTTAATCTCATAACCCTCATTTGACCCTCCTCCCTTTCCTCTCCTCTCTGGTAACATTAATTTGTTTTCTATATCTGTAAGTCTCCTTCTACTCTTTTGTATACATTTGTTATTATTATATTTTAGATTCCACATATCATTGATATCATAGAGCATTTGTCTTTCCCTGTCTTGAATTATTTCGCTAAGCATAATGGCCTCTAGATCCATCCTTGTTCCTACAAATGGCAAACTTTCATTATTTTCCTATGACAGAGCAGTATTTCACTTGTTTTCATACACCCCTTCTTCTTTATCCAACTGTCTACTGATGTACATTTTAAAGTGAAAGTCACTCAGTTGTGTCTCTTTGCGACCCCATGGACTATGTGGTCTATGGAATTCTCCAGGCCAGAATACTGGAGTGGGTACCCATTCCTCTCTCCAGGGGATCTTTCCAACCCAGGGTTCGAACCCAGGTTCGAATCCTCTGCATTGCAGGAGGATTCTCTAGCAGCTGAGCCACCAGGGAGGCTGGGTTGTTTCCAAATCTCAGCTATTCTAAATAAACAGTGCTGCTGTGAACACTGGGGTGCATGTACCTTTTCACATTACTCTTTATTTTTTTTTTGCTGCATATATATCTAGGAGTGACTCCATTGTTAAATCTATTTGTAGTTTTTCTTTTTTTTTTTTTTTAGGAATCTCTGTACTGTTAGTAGTGTAATGTCTCTAATGTAAGTGGCTGCACCAATTTAGACTCCCACCAACAGAGTATAAGTGTTCCCTTTTCTCCACATCCTCTCCAACATTTGTTATAGACTTTTTTTTTTTTAAATATTCATTTACTTATGGCTGTGCTGGGTCTTTGCTGCTGTACAGGCTACTCTCTAGTTGTGGTGAGCGGGGGCTACTCTCTAGCTGCGATGTGCAGACTGTTCATTGTGGAGGCTTCTTCTGTTGCAGAGCACAGACTCCAGGGCTTGGGCTTTACTATTTGTGGCACGTAGGCTCAGGAGTTGTGGTTCTCGAGCTCTAGAGCAGTCTCAGCAGTTGTGCTGAGGCTTAGCTGCTCCATAGCATGTGGGATCTCCTCAGATCAAGGATTGAACCCATATCTCTTGCACTAGCAGGCAGACTCCTAACCACTAAGCTACCAGGGAAGACTGTTATTCGCAGACTTTTTGATGAAGGCCACCCTGTTAGGTAATTTGCATTTCTCTAACAATTAGTGGTGTTGAGCATCTTTTCATGTGTCTATTAGCCATCAATATTTCTCTTTTGGAAAAATGTCTATTCAGGTCTTCATCCATTTTTTTGAATGGGTTATTTTTTTTTTGATACTGAGTTATATGAGCTATTTGCATATTTTAGATATTAATCCCACATCAGTCATATAACTTGCGGGTATTTTCTCCCATTCTAAGGCTTATTGTTTTGCCAATGGTTTCCTTTACTGTGCAAAAGCTTTGAAGTTTAATTAGGTTCTTTTTGCCTTTTTGTTTTGGCCTTAGGAGAGAGATGCAAAAAACATCGCTACAATTTATGTCATAAGTGTTCTGCCTATTGTCTTCTAGAAGTTTTATGGTTCCAGGTCTTACATTTAAGTCATTAATTCATTTTTTTTTTAATGTTGGAAGAAAATGTTCTAATCTTTGTTTCACATGTAGCTGTCCAGCTTTCCCAGAACCACATGTTGAAGAGACTGCCTTCTCTCCATTGTATATTCTTGCCCACTTTGTTGTAGATTAATTGACCACAGGTGTGTGAATTTACTTCTGGGCTCTTTATTCTGTTCATTAATCTCTGTGTCTGGTTTCTGTACCAGTACTGTGCTGTTTTGATTACTGTAGCTTCGTAGTATAGTTTGATGAGTGGGAGGGTGACAGCTCCAACTTTGCTCTTTTCTCTCAAGATTGCCTTGGTAATTCTACATCTTTTGTGGTTCCACATCAATTTTACGCTAAAGCCTTTGACTGTGTGGATCATAACAAACTGTGGAAAATTCTTAAAGAGAAGGGAATATCAGAATATCTTACCTGTCTCCTGAGAAATCTGTATGTGGGTCAAGAAGCAACAGTAAGAATCTTACATCAAACAACTGACTGGTTCAAAATTGAGAAAGGAGTACAACAAGGCTGTTTATTGTCACCCTGTTTATTTAGCTTATATGCAGAGCACATCATATGAAATGTCAGGCTGGATGAGTTACAGGCTGGAATCAAGATTGCCAGGAGAAAGATCAACAACCTCAGATATGTAGATGATACCACTTTAATGGCAGAAAGTAAAGAGGAACTGAAGAGCCTCTTGATGTGGGTGAAAGGGCTGGCCTAAAACTCAGTATTAAAAACACTAAGATCATGGCATCCAGTCCCATCACTTCTTGGTAAATAGAAGGGGCAAAGGTGGAAGCAGTAACAGATTTCCTCTTCTTGGGCTCTAAAATTACTGTGGATGGTGACTGCAGCCATCAAAGTAGAAGAAAACTGCTTCCTGGCAGGAAAGCTACAACAAATCTAGACAGTGTATTAAAAAGCAAAGATATCACTTTGCCAACAAAGGTCCATATAGTCAAGACCATGGTCTTTCTAGCAGTCATGTACAGATGTGAGGGTTGGACCATAAAGAAGGCAGAGCACCAAAGCATTCATGCTTCTGAACTGTGGTGCTGGAGAAGACTCTTCAGAGTCCCTTGGATTGCAAGGAGATCAAACCAGTCAATCCTAAAGGAAATCAGTCCTGGATATTCACTGGAAGGACTGATGCTGAAGCTCCAACACTTTGGCCACCTGACGTGAAGAGCCGACTCATTGGAAAAGATCCTGAAGCTGGGAAGGATTGAGGGCAGAAGAAGAGGGCAACAGAGGATGGAAAGTTTGGAAGGCAGCATTGATTCACTAGACATGAACTTAAGCAAACTCCGGGACATGGTGAGGGACACGGAGGCCTGGCATACTTCAATCCACGGGGTCATACAGAGTTGGACACAACTTGGCAACTCAACAACAACAATGAATTTTAGGATTTTCTGTCCTAATTTTGTGGAAAATGTCATTGTTATTTGATAGGGCTTGTATCAAATCTGTAGGTTGTTTTGGGTAGTATATCCATTTTAATAATATTAATCACTTCAATTCAAGAGCATGAAATAACTTTTCATTTCTGTGTATCATCTTCATTTTCCTTCATCAATGTTTTGTTTTCAGAGTATAGGCCTTTCACCTACTCAGTTAAATTTATTCCTATGTATTTTATTCTTTTCCATTTAATTTTTAATGAAATTATCTTTTTACTTTCTTTTTCTGATATTTCATTATTAGTGTACAGAAATGCAACAGATTTTTGTATATTAACCTGTACCCTGCAACTTTGCTGAATTCATTTATTAGCTTTTGGGTGGAAATTTTAGGGTTTTCTATGTGACTAGTAACAATTTTATTTCTCTTTCAATTTGAATGGCTTTTATTTCTTTTTTCTATCTGACTGCTGTGGTGAGATCTTCCAATACTATGTTAAATAGAAGTGGTGGGAGTGGAAATCCTTGTCTTATTCCTGAATTTGGAGGAAAGGCTTTAGCTTTTCACCACCGAGTATGATTTTTAACTATGCATGGGTGTGTCAAAAGTGACCTTTGTTACATAATAAAGGACACTGTTACTTTTTGTTTAACTAATTGTGAGTGTCCATTACTTCTTAAATACTGTCCTTAGGGAAGCTGCCAAAAGATACAAGTCATAGTTCTAGCCCTGATGAAGCTTATAATCGAATAAAAATAAGCTACACAACAAACATGGGAAGGCTGAAGAGATTCGCTTATTTGGTAATATCTGGGAGAGACTGAATGGATTGATATATACAAGGGCTGGGACATGGAAGTATTTGAAGGCTAAATTAAGCAAGACAGGCAGGCATGAATGGAATTTACACTGCTAGTTTTATACAAAACCATGCTGAAACAAAACAAAATGTCTGGTGGAAGAACAATACAAAAATGCACACTTGGGCAGAAGAGGTACACTGGTCCTTCTGTGTGTGTCTGTATAAGAATACTACCACCAGTCACAGAGTCAGGGGTGTAAGAGATCTCACATGTCATGTGTCAACCCTCACCTGACATGTAAATACAACTGACTCAAACAATCGAATTTGAATTGCACAGGTCCACTTATGGAGGATATTTTTTTGGCAGTATTAATAAACATTAAAATACTACACAATCCCAGCTGAATCCACAGATGTAGAACTGCAGATACAGAAGAACTGTGGGTACGAGGAACCACGGGTGCAGAGGAACTGCAGGCACCCAGGACTAGCTATGTAAGTTACATGTAGATTTTCAACTGCACAGATGATTGATGTCTGCAACACCCAAACTGTTCAAAGGTCAACTGTACATGCCTTCTACATTTGGCTGACTGAGATAGTATCTCTGGACACTCCACAGTGAAATGAGGGATGAGTCTAGCCTACTTTGGGGACTTACTCAAGCATGGGGGGTAAAAGGGCCACAGAAATGACATCCTTTCCCTCTTGCCCAAGAAGAGACCAATGCGACAGGTGATACTCAATCTGTCCCTTTTTGTCGTAGTCTGCCTAGCACACACTATCCCATAGGGAGGTCCCCAAAAGGAAGAGCAAAAGAGGAAAAAGTAGAAGAGGAAATATATGCCAGAGAGTCAGAGGACAGCAAGCTGACTTCCAACTCTATTATCATCCATCCCCCAACAGGTTTCTTTTCTCTTCTTTTTAACTATGACTACTTATGGGTACCCCAACATGATGTAAACTCTTACCTTTTCTTTAATATTTTACATATATAAGTATGACTAAGATTTTTCCAATGCTGCTAGTGAAAATTATGAGCATTTTAAAGATGAGAGAAATTAGTCTTACCCAGGGTTACACAGGTAATACATAGCAGAAATAATAATGTACTCTAGGTCTCCAGGTTTCAATGTTCTGTCCAGATACCACAATTCACTAATTTATAATACAGTAATAAGAAGCATAGAAGACCAAAAAAAAGGCTGGGATGAATTAACCAAGAGAACAGGTTAGCATTTAGAAATCAGTAAATTTCTAAACACTGAGAAAAGACAATAGCTTTTCTTTTTTTGGAGAATATGGAAGCTAGAAAGTTTTATTATAATATAAAACCATGGTAAACAATTTTGCTTATCAATGCAAAACTACAACTGGCAATCTCCCTAGAAGGCCATTAACATCAATTAACTACCTTAAGCCACTTTTTAGCACACAATAATTGATTTAATCTAATCAAAATTATGTGGAAAATTTTATGAAACCAAAATGAAATGTAAAAAACTGACAAGGACTGAACAATTATGATAACTAAGTCTGTATTTCAAGTACTTTTACTCAATCTGTGATCCTGGATAAGTCACTAACCCATTCTCCTTGGTTTCTTCATCTACAAACTATTACAATTATAAATTTGCAATATGTACCTTACAAGGAAATTATCAGGAACAATATGCCTGGAATAGACATGAAAAAGCTTTTAATTCCTTAGCATAAAGTTCTTTTAAAAATATTTCAAAATAGTAAGTAAAGCAACTAATAGAATTTTAAGAAGCTTTAGGACAAGTTCATAAGAAAAAGGTAAAACCTACTGTTAGCAGCATAGTTTGCATTTATTTAAAAATTGTATTATGGCTTTCTTAAAGGATTTAGATAAGATAAACTTCATTCTCTTTAAGATACTTACTAACAAAATCTAATCTAAATCCTATCCTAACTCTATTTATCTAGTTAGGTAAAAGTGATGCTTTTCCTTACAGAAAAATGAACTCTTCCTAATACTCATGTTCAAGACATTTTTCTCAAAGAAAAAAATACATCCTCAAAACCATGCAAGAAAATACCGCTTAAAAAATGAGTCAGAGGATGCTTAATGTACAGATGTCTAGAGGCAGGTGGGACCATGTAGTCAAATAACTGCAAAACATTTTAAATCCCACCCCCTACTAAGTCATCAATCTAACAGTTAAAATAAGACCCTCCAGGGAGCAGATTTCCCATTTCATCACTTAAGGTCACGGCCTGCTTTCTAACTCTCTTCTTTTTTGCCACTTGTCACACTAGAATGGAAAGCAGGAAGGCAGCTTGTGTAATTGGCCCATTTCCAGGCTAGGAGCAAATGTGATGATAAATTAAGTGGAGAAAGCTGGCAGGAGAAACTGCTCAAGTTCACTGCTCTCGTGGAGCTGTTCTCATACAACAGTTTTCTGAAAATCACATTCAGTTTAAGGCTAACCTGCATTCTGTCCTTGATATTTCCTTAGTTTTTTTCTTCTAATTTTAGAAAGTCTAAAAGAAATGTAATGTCATGTGAATACTTTCTTACAGCCAATCTTAGATTGTTTCATTAGTCCCACTATTTTGACGCGGAAATGGATTTTAAAAGCTTTAGATAAGAAATTTGGGGGTCTGCTATCCTTTAAAACAAGGAAGACAGGTGCAGAACAAACAACTGACTTGGTATGGACCTCTGGCTAAACTAAAACTCTGAGGACTAAATGACCAAGTGGATTATATGAATTTTAAAGAAAGGAAAAAAGGGGAGTGCATGAAAGTTTGAAGAAATGGTATATGCTATTCTTCTGCCTTCGGTGAATGTTTTAATAAGAAGTCACACATAGGCTCCTGAGAACTCTCTGAGATGACTGTTAGCTGGCCTGAATTTTCACACAGTAACACAACTGAGACAGACGGTATGGCAGAGCAGAAGCCTACTTAAACTTGGAGAGTCCTTGAGTGCATGTGCTTTTGGTGGGTCCAGGGTACTTCTGGGGCGGAGTTGTTTACCATGCTGTTACTCAACACTGGCAGACTCTACCAAGTAAAATGCTTTATACACCTTGTAACAGCTACTTTAATAAAGCTGAGACTGATATGCAGAGTGCTAGAAGAAAGATGGTCATGTGTATTTTCCGTAGACATAAAAGACATATTAAGAGTATCATAAGACACCAGGAGACTTACAAAAGAATGTTCATAGCTTTATTCAAAACAAGGTTCATCAACAGTGAAATGGACAAATAAATCATGGTGTCCTCATACCCAGAATACTCTCTAGAGAGCTACTGTTCCAATAAGGTAGCTTACTAATCATGTGGCTACTTTTGAACACCTGCAGTTTGGCTAGAGTTTGATATGAGATGTGCTTGTGGTTAAGTGTAAAACAGATTTTCAAAGAATAATGTGAATAAGAAGTGAAATACATAAATATTTTTGTGGAATTTATGAATGTTAGACTGAATTGATTTTTTAGGTATACTGAGATAAGCATTATTAAAATCAATTTTACTTGTTTCTTTTTAAATACTTTAAATTATGCATGTGGTTCACACTGCACTTCTATTGGTAAATTTCTAGTGCTGCTTAAGAGTAATGAAAATAAAAGAACTAAAAGGTACGTGAAACAATGTAATAAATCTCATAAACATGAGATGATGTTTATGATTATTCAAATCATTCACGACTTTGAACAAAAGAAGTCAGATAGGAGCTTCCCTCGTGGCTCAATAGTAAAGAATCTGCCTGCCCATGCAGGGAATATGGGTTTGATCCGCTGATCTGGGAAGATCCCACATGCTGCAGAGCAATTAAGCCCGCGCGCCACAACTTCTGAGCCCTAGAGGCTGTGTTCCACAGCAGAAGACACTGCAACGAGGAGCCTGCATGCAACAATGGAGGCCCGGCACAGCCAAACATTAATAAATAAATAAAATTCAAAAAAACAAAAAGAAGCCAGATACCTAAAGTTTAAAATCAGGGAAGACTAAACAGTGTTTAGTGATGTTAACATTAAAACACAAAGCACCACGGAAGTGATTACCATAAAGATATCAGGCAATGGCTACCACGAGGAACAGAAAGGAGCTGGTGACTGAAAGCATGGGGGCACACGTGGAACCCTCTCAAGTGCCAAATGCAGTCTATTTCATGGCCTGGGTGTTGCTTGGTGCAATTAACTTTGTTAATATGCACATATATATTTTATGCACTTTTCTGTGTTACATTTCACAATTTTAAAAGTTTTTCGGAAATGAGCTCAAACTGCTTTCCTTAAATATTTACACTTTCTATGTCAAGTAAGAACTTTTCTAAAATGGTAGGAATGAGTGAATTGGTCTCATATCTCAACTATATGTAGAGAGCTGATACACATGCTAACAAATAAGTGAGATAAGTTCAGTGTATAAAAGACTTAAACTTTTTGAGATTTCTTATACACAATAATAGTCATATCCTAAATTCTCTCTAAACAAATTTTAGTATTTTTCTAAGAATAAATTATTTCTTAACATGCTGTATCATATCAGAAACTTAATGTCTTGGAAAATACACTATTTTAAGAAAATGAAAAAAATTCTGAATACATGCAAGTCAGTTTACTGACAATAGCTGACAAAGGTGAATTTGTGTTTACCATAGCCAACATCTAGTATTAATAAAACTGTATTAATATAAAACATAAATGTTTAAGAGTCAAGCTTTAACAAATGAGAGATCTTTCTGAGCATAAAAGGCTTGGTATCTCTAGAATGAACACATCAGAAGAAATGTTTTAAGATGCAAAACTGAATTTAAGCCCTCAGCTACCTAAGAGCAATGCTGATGATCTAATTCATATGTAACTTACTTTTATATAGAAGAATTAAACTTATAAATGAACAATAATCCCAAGAAGCAAGCTACAGAATGGCTGTCTATACTCACCATGTACTTGGTTGATTTCTGAATTCTGGGAAAGAATTTCATCTGCTAATTTTTGAGCAGTTGGCAAAACTTCTGTGTGGTGCACTGTGATCAAATACTGTACAAACTTTTGTAGTTGGTCTCTATTCATTTGAAAGAGAGTCTCTGAAATGGGAAGATGCAATTTGACCTGATCTGGCTTGCGGATGCGGTATAAAGACAGTGCCACAACATGCGCACAATAAAATATGTCCTTGTTTCCACAGCTGCAGGTCACTGAGGTAATCTTGCAACGATCAAAGCTGATGGCCACGTTGCAAACAGTTTCTGGCTCCGATTGTATTGCAGGTTCTGTCACTGTGCCACTCAAGTGGAAACCTATGTGAAAGAAAGGGAGGAGAGAGTTCAGCTTCTGCATTCAGATGCTACAAAATATTTTAATTCTTTGAAATGTGTAGTACTTGACAGCAGTAAGAAAAACATATGACAGCTTTTATTTTCAAGTAAAAACATTCAGGTCACTCAAACCTCCCTCCTCCAACACCTTACAAGTAAAAAAAAAAAAAAAAAGCTATTTAACAGACATGCTCAAGTAATTTACCCAGTCATACGAAAACACTTACTGCAGTATGCCACCATCACACCTATATATATACATATACCACATCAAAACTATACCTAGATCACAGCTTTAATAAGCCATCATTGCACTGTTTAAAATCTGTGGTATAGTGGCTCAGACTGTAAAAAATCTGCCTGCAATGCAGGAGATCCCGGTTCAATTCCTTAGTCAGGAAGAGCCTCTGGAGAAGGGGATGGCTACCCACTCCAGTAGTTTTGCCTGGGAAATCGCCTGGAGGGCTACAGTCCATGGGGTTGTAAAGAGTCAGCCACGACTGAGTGACTAACACTTTCACTTTCCTACTTGACCAAAATCAAGTAGTTTTCTCCCACATCATCCCACCTTTTTTTAAACAATTTTTAAAAATAGAGTAGTAGGTCATTTCAGCTTTCTTCTCAACAAACTCCTCCCCTTCCTTCCACCGTTATTCCAGGCAGCCCCAATACAGCAGTATCTCTGGGGAATGGCAAAGCCCAACAAAACCTGAAACCAACACCAACTAGCTCACAATGATGATTTTCTTTCCTACAATAGAGCAAGTGAAAGTGAAAGTCTCTCAGTCATGTCCAACTCTTTGTGACCCCATGGACTATAGACTCCATGGAATTCTCCAGCCAAGAATACTGGAGTGGGTAGCCTTTCCCTTCTCCAGGAGATCTTCCCAACCTAGGGATCGAACTCAGGTCTCCCACATTGCAGGCAGATCCTTTACCAACTGAGCTATCAGGGAAGCCCATCACACAGAGTAAAGCTGGTACAAACATGCTCATTTCCACATATGGGTGCACAAAATCACAAGACAGCAAGGGACTTTAGAGGCTGTATAGCTTCAACTTAGAACCACAAAGGAATTCTCTACAACCTCATGACCAACGGCTTCACAGCACTGATTCAAAGGATCCAGCAATGAGACACTCAAGCCACACAAGCAGCAATTCCTCATGGAGAGCTTTAGCTACAGCTCACAGCCAACTGGAAACTGTCTCCCGTTGCCACTGGCCGCAGTCAGTCAGTCCTGTCCTGTTTAGTTAGGGCATAAACTGCCCTCACCCCTTTCCCCTAAATATAGGGAGTTATCCTGAATCCTTTTTGGCACGTCATTCCATTCCATCTACCCTCTCTGAAAGTCACATGGAGAGGACTGCGATAAACTTTAAGGGGAATCCCTTTAGAAACCTTCAGGCCACACGTTTACCTCAGGATGAAGTACTTGACAGAGACCTGAATGTTACAAACATAAGAAGCTCTCCTCAGCCTTCCACTATCCATGCTGCTTGAATTAAACTTATCTAGCAGGCCACTATCTCTTTACTCTCTGCCAGTGGGAGCTCTGGGAGGGGGGCTGCACTGGGAGCTGCAGAGATGTGACAGGGGAATGACAGTCAGGACGCCTAGAGTCCACATGCGGGCATCTGAACCCTACTTATTATCACCTTCAGGGGAGGGCTTCCTCTAGGCCAAGGAGTTGGGGAAAACAGCATTCAGCTTACAAGAAATCTTTCAGAGTAGTGTAACTTCATCTTGGTAATTCACAGTCAGCAACAGAGTGGAAAGGGAAAAGTGCTATAATTTAACCAAATTATCAATTTAAAAGGTACATTTCCAAAAATCAAATCACTATCATTGCTTTGTAATAAGGAAATCTGATAACTGTAATATGGTAATCTTTGGTTTTCATACCTGTTTCCAAATGGATATTCCAGTTTCCTGTTATAACTCTTTTGGTCAAGAAGTTTTTGTGGGGGCTTCCCTGATGGCTCAGTGGTAAAGAATCCACCTGCCAATGCTGGAGACACAGGTTTGATCCCTGATCTGGGAAGATTCCACATACCTCTAAGAAAGCCCGAGAGCCACAACTACTGAGCCCATGCTCTAGAGCCTGGGAGCCGTAACTACTGAGCCCACGTGCCTAGTCTACGAAGCCACCACAATGAGGAGCCTGGGCACTGTAATGAAGAGTAGCCCCCGCTCGCCGCAACCAGAGAAAGCCCGCGCAAAACAAAGGCCCTGCACAGGCAAAAAAAGATTTAAGTTTTTTTTTGAAAACCACAAAGTAAAGATACATAGCATATGTGATCATATTTTTTAAAAATTTTAATGCATTTTCCCATGAGAAAAATAATCACACAAAAAAGTAAACACTGAAGACAATTTCGGAAATAAGAGCAGCCTTCCCTTTTTATATATCAGTGCACTAAGAACTCGGGGAAGGCAATGGCACCCCACTCCAGTACTCTTGCCTGGAAAATCCAATGGACGGAGGACCTGGTGGGCTGCAGTCCATGGAGTCACTAAGAGTAGGACATGACTGAGCGACTTCACTTTCACTTTTCACTTTCATGCATTGGAGAAGGAAATGGCAACCCACTCCAGGGTTCTTGCCTGGAGAATCCCAGGGATGGGGGAGCCCGGTCGGCTGCCGTCTATGGGGTCGCACAGAGTCGGACACGACTAAAGTGACTTAGCAGCAGCAGCAGCAGCAGCACTAAGAACTTATAATAATTAGAAGATCATGCATGGCACAGGGACACATTAAGACAAAATAGAAAAAAAAATGGATTATAAGAGAGTCTAGAAAGTTTCCAAGTATATTCTGTATATTTAGTGCAAAGGATCTGTTTTCCCCCTATCACATATATATGTGTACCAAAGAAACTAGTTGTCACTACAGAAAGATAGTTTTCATAAACTAACCACTTATAAAGTCAATCTCTCTCAGTTTACCACTCCTTTATTTCTCCTTATCCACCAAGTCAGCACTTTAGTCCCTCTGCAAAAGTGATACTGAAGAACTTCTCCTGCCACAGGCAAAGCCAAGACAATTGAGGGTCTAAAGGAGTTATACTAGTTAGTATTTAAACAGTCTGAAAGGATATAGTTTGACAGGTGCTTCAGCAGAGATTAACTATCAAAGAAGAGACTCTTAGCAAAACTGATAAAGCTCACAAATAGTTTTGCAAAATCAACTTTTCTTTACTCATGTAGTTGTGTAAGTCAGAAGTACAGCGAAGCCTGATACTGTACAATTATGCTAGGAGAAAAACCCCACACATTATCCAATTTCATTATGTCAAATATTTACTACTCTCATAAAGTATTTTAAAAAGAAAACTATAAAATATTGCAACCTCCGAAACAATTCAAGAGATGTACGAGGACACAAATAGACACATTAATGTCTTATAAAGTACACTTCATTGATGTAGTATCATCAGGATTAAGGTGCTTCTTAAATGTTCACTTTCTAAGTAATTCTAGATTATTTTTCAAGTATCCAAACTCCCTTTCAAAATTCTACCCATTTTTTTAAAAGTATTTCTACATGGTATAGGTTTTACCTCGCCACCCTAGTCAGCAGACCAATTAGGGTGTTACCAAGTGAAAGGGACAGCACTCCATGGCCAGACAACTGCAGGCGGCAGGATTTTTTAAGCGAGTTCTAATTTTTTTCTCTAGTATCAGCTATCACAATGACTCCTCTCTCCTACAGCTATTCTTTTTCATCGAAAAGTCATTCCCCTCAGGTCAGCTGCACCTCTAATTTGACTTGCTTTGTGGCAACTATTTAATACTCAGAGGCCTATTTGGTAGAAAAAAAAATGGATTATAAGAGAGTCTAGAAAGTTTCCAAGTATATTCTGTATATTTAGTGCAAAGGATCTGTTTTCCCCCTATCACATATATATGTGTACCAAAGAAACTAGTTGTCACTACAGAAAGATAGTTTTCATAAACTAACCACTTATAAAGTCAATCTCTCTCAGTTTACCACTCCTTTATTTCTCCTTATCCACCAAGTCAGCACTTTAGTCCCTCTGCAAAAGTGATACTGAAGAACTTCTCCTGCCACAGGCAAAGCCAAGACAATTGAGGGTCTAAAGGAGTTATACTAGTTAGTATTTAAACAGTCTGAAAGGATATAGTTTGACAGGTGCTTCAGCAGAGATTAACTATCAAAGAAGAGACTCTTAGCAAAACTGATAAAGCTCACAAATAGTTTTGCAAAATCAACTTTTCTTTACTCATGTAGTTGTGTAAGTCAGAAGTACAGCGAAGCCTGATACTGTACAATTATGCTAGGAGAAAAACCCCACACATTATCCAATTTCATTATGTCAAATATTTACTACTCTCATAAAGTATTTAAAAAGAAAACTATAAAATATTGCAACCTCCGAAACAATTCAAGAGATGTACGAGGACACAAATAGACACATTAATGTCTTATAAAGTACACTTCATTGATGTAGTATCATCAGGATTAAGGTGCTTCTTAAATGTTCACTTTCTAAGTAATTCTAGATTATTTTTCAAGTATCCAAACTCCCTTTCAAAATTCTACCCATTTTTTTAAAAGTATTTCTACATGGTATAGGTTTTACCTCGCCACCCTAGTCAGCAGACCAATTAGGGTGTTACCAAGTGAAAGGGACAGCACTCCATGGCCAGACAACTGCAGGCGGCAGGATTTTTTAAGCGAGTTCTAATTTTTTTCTCTAGTATCAGCTATCACAATGACTCCTCTCTCCTACAGCTATTCTTTTTCATCGAAAAGTCATTCCCCTCAGGTCAGCTGCACCTCTAATTTGACTTGCTTTGTGGCAACTATTTAATACTCAGAGGCCTATTTGGGGTTGCCCCTCCTCACTTTGAGGCTGGGATGGATACAAGAAAATTACACAGGGGACAGTAGGTATAATACTGAGCCAATATGTAGGAGGTTCCATCAAGCCTACTTCAAGGACGCGTAGTAATGAATTCTGGCCTCTCCTATTTGAGAAAACTTGGGAATTCTACCAACTCAGTTTCTCCAAGTCCTAAATCATACCAGAGCTCCCACAGGAGAAGCAAGGAGAATATTCCTCCCTCAAAGATTCTTAGAGATGTCCCTATAAGACATTCTCTCCCACTCCCACCACCCCATCCCACAGTGGTCTTATCCCTTAGGTACTGGGTGACTTGAAACAAAGCAATGTTCTTGAGAACGGATTTTGCCTTTCTGGAATTCTGACAATCCCAGATAACAAGCTGCCTCAGCACTGGAGATGCAAAAATCTCCTACTGGGATAGTCAGCTGTTCTATATGACAGAACTGAGGATACAAAAGGGGGTAATCCTGCGCTCTATGGTAAACCATGGATAATTAACTTTTATTTTCGAATAACTGAAGAAATTATGCAAATCTTTTTAAATAAATATATTTGACTTTATAAAATATAATCTGTCAAAGACAGCTAATTCCATTAACAGCAAACCTCACAGGCAGTCAAGCTGTCTGGTCATCATGCCCACAGAGCCCAATGTAACTTTAGTATTCACATCCTCAATCTGCAGGCACTAAAGAAAAAGCATCAAGCAAAGCACAGTGCTGTGTGGTGTGCGCGCGCTAAGTTGCTTCAGTCGGATCCGACTCTTTGTGACCCCAAGGACTGCAGCCCACCAAGCTCTTCTGTCCGTGGGATCCTCCAGGCAAGAATATTGGAGTGGGTTGTGATGGCCTTCTTCAGGGAATCTTCCCAACCCAGGGATCGAACCTACACGTCTTATGTCTCCTGCATTGGCAGATGGGTTCTTTACCACTAGCTCTACCTGGGAAGCCCACAGTGATGTACAGGCCTTGGTAAAACACTGATTTGGATCAGGTTCTGTCCAACTAAAAGCTGTGTGATCTGAGCATGCTGTTTAACCTTTCTGAGACTTGCTCTATTTTGAGCAAAATGTGGCTAGAAATACCTCCTCGGGTTGTTTGGGGGATTAAAATGAAATAACATATGTAAAGCACCTGGCACACAGTAAAAGTGCTCATTAAATTTTATTTCCCTTTCCTTCTCTTTCCAGCTGGAGAAAAAAAGGGGAGGGATGCTAGATACATTCCCTTCATCTGTAACACTTTTTTCCCCTCCACAGCTACTAGAACCTTTGGGGAAGGTAGAGTCTCACTCTTGAAATAGCTTGGAAAATAAGCATGGAAGAATCTTACTTTCATATACAGAGAACTAGAGAATTTTAGGGGAGAGACTTCTTTCAAGTAACCATAGATACTTCAGAAATATTATAATGCAATGATTCTTAAAACACAGTCCAGGGATACCCACAAGTACCCAAGAGGCTTTCAGGAGAGTCCACAACACCAAAACTTCTTCATTTTTGCACTTGACCTTACTGTAGGTCAATGGTTTATAAGACAACATAAAAATCCTTAAGGGGCAAATTTATCACATATGAACACACGAACTGCCTGAATTAATTTCACATTAATGAGCATTAACATTTCTAGAAAGTAAATACTAAATTCTTCATTGATACTCTAAAAATATCTTTCCCTGAAAGCTGATTTTTTGTATCTAAGTCAATATTTTAGTTGTCTTTTAAAAGGGACAAGGAGAGGCCCCTGGTATCACAGACTGGAGAGACAACGGTTTAAAATACAAAAATAATTTCTAAACGTTGGCCATTTTGTGCATATATGTGTATGCTCTCGGTTAACTGAAAAATGGTTCCAGACTGAAAGCGTTAGAAAATATCTAACCTAAAATAAACTGGTAGACATGAAATAAATATATACTAAAAACTGCTGCTTTCAGGGCACATTCTTTTCAGAAAAATATGCACTCTGTGCATAAGGTGCTCAAGTAACAAATTCTTTGTTGAAAAAGAATTTAACAGAAGCACTGGTGTAGTACTTACACAAATATATCTTTTACCCTTTTGCTAAATAAAAAGAACCCCCGGGGAAATGAAAGGCAGAAACCAAAGCAAGTTAATGTTATGGCTGAAAGGGTGGCAAGGGTTGTACAAGGTTTCCCGTAAGTTTTTAAAGCTAAATCTAAAAATGCAAGTGTTAACATTTAACACTCCCATAACAAAGTATTCATTGGTTAACTAAAACCCAGTGCACTGGCTAAATGTATAGTAAATAATACCTGATTATGTGTCCCTAGTAAAATATATGAGTTAATCATTGACCCCACTAAACCCAATTTTTACTTTCCTAACTCTGAGAACTACTGCACACAATCCAACATGCCATGCTGCAATTATCAATTTTAGAAGCAAAAAGTTTCAATTCACATGAAGCATAATTTCCAGATCACAATTTAGACGCATTAAGGGCCCAAAACCAACTTGTCTAAAATATGATATCCTTTCTTAACTACATAATTTTCTCAAAGGGAAATCCTAAATTAAAGAGACTGCATCCTGTGAGCTGGCTAATTAAATCCTCTAGCCTTAATTTCTAATACTAAAGCTTAAACAGCTTATGGAAAGACATTAGGAGATTTTGCCGGCAATTGCTAATGAAGTGATTTCCGTCTTTCAGGAAAAAAAATATATTTTTTAAAGGGAAAGCTTTATTTTGAAGTCCATCTTAAAAATGCCTGTTTGGAATAGAATCGCTCCTACACTTCATTAATATTTGAGAGAAAGACAATGGCAAATAACGCAAAGACCAGACTGTAAACCACAGCACACCATATAAACAACATAAAAATTTACGGAGCATGCACTAGATGGGCCCAATCAAGAGTTCCCAGAGGCATTCTGCTCAATATTGGTTTTGTTTTCTCGTTAACACAGAGTCTTGCAACACTTCATACAAGGATCCATATGATCAGAATAACTGTGTTAGATATGAATGGCATTACACAGTTATTTAATATTTTTCCTGAAAAAAAAGACACGTATCCACTAATTTAGCCATCTGTAACGAACACTCCATGTCACCCCCAATCTTGAAGTACACAAAGGGCCCACATTAACATCAAGTGATAATTCTGTATTTTAATATTGAGGGAACCAACTACTGCCCAGCCCCACATTCTGGGTGGGCAACCAGGGGAGGGGGTGATAAACGAATTAGGTAGAATTTGAGTTATATGTACAACTATAATGCCACAAAGTACTTAGGAATTTAAATCATCTGCCCCAAGTTTTAAATTCTACTTTCTCTAATGCCTGTCTTCTCTAATACAAGCGAAGCAGCTCCAGATTTGCAGCTTTCTTAGAGGCGAGATCATCCAGGCCCCATCAGTACAGCCACCAACGCTGCCCCTACAACTCAGTGGCCCCCGCCTCTTCCTCCTCCGCCCGTGGCCTCTCACCTGGGTCCCCCACCTCTAAAGTGCACATGAAGCAAATTTGTGAGAGTCCTTTGGTGTTTACCTACTCCAAGTACTTTTACACAGTTTTGTCTTACTTCCCGCTAGAGGGGGGAAGGGATAGAAGATCCTTTTACCTGTTTTTTTCCTGTTATATTTTACAGCAAAACAACCTTTAGAAATGCTTGGCTACTTGCTTTAGGAGCTGAGGTGAAGTACAAACTCTGGAAATGAACTGTTGAACAGAGCCAAGAGTAAGGAGAAAAGTGTGCTCAGACCCCAGCAGGGAGAATGCAGGCCTCTGTAGTCGAATTCCTCTACCCACAACCTAGAACTCTGGCTTGACCCTTTGACTTTAAATTAAGCCCGTTTCTAAGAGTTCACCTCTCTCTCGTATTGGATTAAGCCGGAAGCAGAGGCCTGTGACGTCATCTGAGGCAGCGGAGTTCTGCAGCCCCCTTGTCACAGAGGACTGTCCTGGACAAAACACTCAAGAAGCATCTCTTAGATGAAAGAAAGCATAAACTCTCTTACACTCTTGGTAGATGCAACATATAGTCTGGTGAGTCTCAAACTGGCATGTGCATCTGTCACCTACAAGACTTGTTATAACACAGATGCTGGGCCCCACCCATCATCCCAGGTGGTGCTGAAGCTACTCATCCAGGGATCGATGACCTAAGATGATTACAATTCAGCCTAAACAAGACTTTCTTAGTAAAAATGTATTTAAGTAAACACAGTAAACAGAATAGTAAGTAATATATAATTTGTGATTTAAAAATATATACAATATCTAGTCTATCATGTAACCTAAATGTTTCAAATTCCAAATATGATTTATTAAACTGGCCTGAGCATTACCCAAAAAATAAATGAAATAAATTTTATTTTAAAAATGTATCAGTATCATAATTGTTAACATTTATTGTTACATCATCCTGTTTGAAGTAAAACCTTCATTAAAAATCTAAATAAAAATATAAAAATTTGTAAATGGTCAATCAGAGAGTATTTACTTTTACAAAGAGATTGTTTTACAATGTCCCGTGGTATTCCTCATAATTGAAGGGTCTTTGTGTATTCTAAACAATCCAATTAATGGGAAAATTTTTTTGGCTATTTAAGTAACACATTTTTTGCCTAAGGCAACATGTACCCTGTGTGACAAAGCCAGAGGCAATAGAATATGCAGGATAACATAGGCTGAATTTTAGGGTTAGAACTTTCTAATATAAGATGTTCTATTAAATAACCTTAGGCAAGTAACAGTCTTGATTTTCTCATCTATGTTACTGCTTAGTTGCTTAGTCATGTCTGACTCTACAACTCCGTGGACTGTAGCCCACCAAGCTCCTCTCTGTCCATGGTATTTCCCAGGCAAATAATGAAGTGGGTTGTCATTTCCTCCTCCAGGGGATCTTCTCTACCCAGGGATCAAACCCATGTCTCCTGCACTGCAGGTGAATTCTTTACCCCTGAGCCACCAGGGAAGCCCTTTCTCACCTTTAAAAAGGGATTCATGATATCTATCTTGCAGGACTGCTGACAATGTGTATAAACTACCACAAGGATTCTTTCTACGGAATGCCTATTATCATTATTGTAATAGAAATGTCACATGCTCATGCATGCACCTGCTGTTGGAAATGTCAAGCTCTCAAGAGTATGCTAGCATTTCTATTAGAATAATGGAAAAGGGTTTGCTGTTGCTGCAGTAATTCTACTCACACATTCATACTTCCAATTAATAGAACTGCTATGACTTCTAAAAATTTGTTGCTATTTTATACAGTACAGTCTTAAAATGTGATTTGACACCAAATGGAAGAAAAAAGCAGGGGACTGAAAAGACTTAATTTTGTCTCAAGTAACTTTCAGTTACTCTAAGTAACAGTAACTTTTCACTCCTCATTTTGATGAGCTCTCTACTAAAACATTTTTGTATCCCTAATGTTTACCTTCCATGTCAATTATCTTTACAGCTCAAGTCTATCTTTTCACTTAGTTGGAGACTAAAAACTGGATGCAATAATAAGCAGTTCTTGTTGTAGAAGAAAAAGGGACCACAGCACAGCTTTTGGTCTTGGTAATTTATGGCCTGACAAGCAACGTGAAGTCAGAGCTCCTGCTCTCCACAAAGAATCTCGAGGAACACTAGCCCTACCCGGGCGGTAAGTACTGTTATCTTCCTGTCCAGAGAGATTCAGCTGAAAAAAATCCTCTCTGTTCCATGCATATGTCTTTAATAACAGCAAAACATATGCACACAACTATATATAAAATAGGGGCTTCCCTGGTGGCTCAGATGGCAAAGAATCTGCTTGCAATGCAGGAGACCTGGGTTGGGAAGATCCTCTGGAGAAGGGAATGGCTACCCATTCCAGTATTCTTGCCTGGAGAATTCCATGAACAGAGGAGGGCTGTCCCTGGCGGGCTACGGCCCATGGGGTTGCAGAGTCAGAGAGAACTGAGTGACTAGGCCTGTGTGTGTGCATTCACACACACCCACAGAAACAAGGACCTACTATATAGCACAGGGAACTACAAAGTTTGTAACAACCTATAAAGGAAAGAATCTGAAAAAGAACAGATATATATATATGTGTGTGTGTGTGTGTGTGTATATTCCTGAGTCACTATGTTATATATCTGAAACTAACACAATATTGTAAATCAACTACACTTTCAATTAAAAAAATTATTACCAGAAAATATAAACAAACAAACATGTTTTTGATAAGGAAAAAAGAGAATGACAAGGTAGATGTACTAATAGAGATACATTTTTTTTCTTAAATACACAGTGATAAAAGAGAAGCAGACTTTGGTTCAAAATGTTGGTGAAACATTAAGACACTGCCACCCATGCCTCAGAGCAGTGTAATTACAGATGATTTTATTTTTATTTATTTTTTTAATTTTATTTTTACTTTATTCTACAATACTGTAATGGTTTTGCCATACATTAACATGAATCAGCCACAGGTGTACACGATCTCCCAATGCTGAAGCCCTCTCCCACCTCCCACCCTATATCATCTCTCTGGATCATCCCGTGCATCAGCCCCAAGCATCCTGTATCCTGTATTGAACATAGACTGGGGCTTCGTTTCTTATATGATAGTATACATGTTTCAATGCCATTCTCCCAAATCATCCCACCCTCTCCCTCTCCCTCAGAGGCCAAAAGTCCATTCTATACCTCTGTGTCTCTTTTGTTTTTTAACTTGCTTTTGTTGACATAGTGTTTTTCTAAGATTTCTACAACAAACACAAATTACTTATAAGAAAAATAAGTGTTTTAGCTAAAATTGGAAAAGTGCTCAAAGTCCTCTTGAGTAAAGAACTGGCTACATAAATGATGTCCAGCACACATTCTGGGAGCCGGCAATGACCACATACCAAGCTCAAACACTGAGGGCCATTAATGCAGTCAGTGCAGCTCCGCTACTGACTGGCCCAGCCTGCTTCCTAACAGGACACTCCCAGGCTCGCCTCAAGCAGTGGGGCTGGGCTCCCTTTCAGGTCAGCCACACTTCAGAGAAGATGGATTATGCACTCAAATAAGACAAGGAGAAAGAGGCTGCGCTCCCGGTTCTACTTGCAGCCATTATCCAGTGTTAGCCTCATGTGCAAGTTACTTAATAACATCTACTTCTTGTTCCCTCTTCTTTCCTCATGTATTAAATAAAGGAAATAGATCACATTAGATGATTTCTAAAAATTGTGTATAGATAGGCAGCAGTAATGGAGAGCTACTCAAGACAAGAGGAAGGATGGCAGTTACCAAAGTCACTCATACAAGACCTCTGACCTGACTTGACTGCTATAGAAATGAAGCAATGGTCACCTCAAAGGAAGGACCTGGAAGCTATGGCTCAGGGAAGGGGAGAGAAAAACAACAGACACTGCTATAGGTGCAGCCACATATATGTCATTGGCATGTGGGAAGAATTTTTTTTAACTTCTGAAATTCAATATAAACGTAAATATTTAATTTTTATCCACATAATCTTCAGCCATCCATCTATAACTGAGATGCTTACATACTTTCTGTTGTTTTTTAATATCTAAAATCTAAACCTCATCTTTAAAGTCTCATACTACATAAATATAGGTGAAGTTCATTATTTATAAGAAAAATAAGTGTTTTAGCTAAAATTGGAAAAGTGCTCAAAGTCCTCTTGAGTAAAGAACTGGCTACATAAATGATGTCCAGCACACATTCTGGGAGCCGGCAATGACCACATACCAAGCTCAAACACTGAGGGCCATTAATGCAGTCAGTGCAGCTCCGCTCTGACTGGCCCAGCCTGCTTCCTAACAGGACACTCCCAGGCTCGCCTCAAGCAGTGGGGCTGGGCTCCCTTTCAGGTCAGCCACACTTCAGAGAAGATGGATTATGCACTCAAATAAGACAAGGAGAAAGAGGCTGCGCTCCCGGTTCTACTTGCAGCCATTATCCAGTGTTAGCCTCATGTGCAAGTTACTTAATAACATCTACTTCTTGTTCCCTCTTCTTTCCTCATGTATTAAATAAAGGAAATAGATCACATTAGATGATTTCTAAAAATTGTGTATAGATAGGCAGCAGTAATGGAGAGCTACTCAAGACAAGAGGAAGGATGGCAGTTACCAAAGTCACTCATACAAGACCTCTGACCTGACTTGACTGCTATAGAAATGAAGCAATGGTCACCTCAAAGGAAGGACCTGGAAGCTATGGCTCAGGGAAGGGGAGAGAAAAACAACAGACACTGCTATAGGTGCAGCCACATATATGTCATTGGCATGTGGGAAGAATTTTTTTTAACTTCTGAAATTCAATATAAACGTAAATATTTAATTTTTATCCACATAATCTTCAGCCATCCATCTATAACTGAGATGCTTACATACTTTCTGTTGTTTTTTAATATCTAAAATCTAAACCTCATCTTTAAAGTCTCATACTACATAAATATAGGTGAAGTTCATTATACAGAATGTATAAACTATCAAAAAATATATAACATAAAAGAAAGCTCATTAAAAATGAAATGAAAAGACTGGATCATATTATCAGCTCTGCCTTCACCACCTAAATATTAGCATTCTTTCCTTTAATATCCATTAAATATTCCCATTAAATATTATAAGATACTAAACATTATGAACAACCACTCTCATAATCTTTTGCTTGGTAACAGGTAATATACACGTCTCTATGGGGAGCATCCATGAATAACGCAAGGATTTCAGTTTTGACAAGTCACTGGATTACTGGGCAACTAACAGCTAAGATTAAATTCAGACTTAAACTGAAGAAAGTAGGGAAAACCACTAGACCATTCAGGTATGACCTAAATCAAATCCCTTATGATTATACAGTGCAAGTGAGAAATAGATTTAAGGGCCTAGATCTGATACATAGAGTGCCTGAAGAACTATGGAATGAGGTTTGTGACACTGTACAGGAGACAGGGATCAAGACCATCCCCATGGAAAAGAAATGCAAAAAAGCAAAATGGCTGTCTGAGGAGGCCTTACAAATAGCTGTGAAAAGAAGAGAGGCGAAAAGCAAAGGAGAAAAGGAAAGATATAAGCATCTGAAGGTAGAGTTCCAAAGAATAGCAAGAAGAGATAAGAAAGCCTTCTTCAGC